>CAWUDS030006175.1:0-39561 GCA_963859935.3 Lathyrus sativus | reverse complement strand
AGCTAACTCAACCCGACTACTAGCACCAAAATGATGATATAGCAAAACACTCACACATTCTGACATCAACAAGATGACAGACCCACAACTAAAAGGATGATGGAGCAAACTCACACCGGCTACTACAAACAAAAGGCTGATAGAGCAAACACTCGCACAATCTGAAATCAACAAGATGACAGACACACCACCAAAAGGATGATGGAGCTAACTCACACCGACTACTACCACCAAAAGGATGATAGAGCAAAACACTCGCACAATCTAACATAAACAAGATGACAGACACACCACCAAAAGGATGACGAAGGGAATCACACCGGCTACTACCACCAAAAGGATGCTAGAGAAAAACACTCGCACAATCTGACATCAATAATATGGCAGACACACCAGCAAAATGATGATGGAGCTAACTCACACCGACTAATACCACCAAAAGGATGATATAGCAAAACACTTGCACAATCTGGCATCAACAAGATGACAGACCCACCACCAAAAGGATGACGGTGCAAACTCACACCGGTTACTACGACCAAAAGGATGATAGAGCAAAACACTCGCATAATCTGACATCAACAAGATGGCAAACACACCACCAAAATGATGACGGAGCTAACTCCCACCGACTACTACCACCAAAAGGAAGATATAGCAAAACACCCACACAATCTGACATCAACAAGATTACGGACCCACCACCAAAAGGATGACGGAGCAAACTCACACCGGCTACTACGACCAAAAGGATGACAGAGCAAAACAATCGCACAATCTGACATCAACAAGATGACAGACCCACCACCAAAAGGATGACAGAGGGAACTCACACCGGCTAGTACCACCAAAAGGACTATAGAGCAACACACTCACATAATCTGCCATCAACAAAATGAGAGACCCACTACCAAAAGGAAGATGGAGCGAACTCACACCGGCTACTAACACCATAAGGATGATAAAGCAAAACAATCAGACAATCTGAAATCAACAAGATGACAGACCCACCACCAAAAGGATGATGGAGCCAACTCACACCGGCTAATACCACCAAAAGGATGATAGAGCAAAACACTGGCACAATCTGATGATAGACACGCCACCAAAAGGATGATGGAGCTAACTCACACCGACTACTACCATCAAAAGGATGATAGAGCTAATTACTCGCACAATCTGACATCAACAAGATGACAGACCCACAACCAAAAGGATGATGGAGCAAACTCACACCGGCTACTACCACCAAAAGACTGATAGAGCAAGTACTCGCACAATCTGACATCAACAAGATGACAGACAAACCACCAAAAGGATGATGGAGCTAACTCACACTGCCTACTACCATTAAAAGGATGCTAGAGAAAAACACTCGCATAATCTGACATCAACAAGATGGCAGACACACCACCAAAATGATGATGGAGCTAACTCAACCCGACTACTACCACCAAAAGGATGATATAGCAAAACACTCGCACAATCTGACATCAACAAGATGACAGACCCACAACTAAAAGGATGATGGAGCAAACTCACACCGGCTACTACCAACAAAAGGCTGATAAAGCAAACACTCGCAAAATCTGAAATCAACAAGATGACAGAGACACCACCAAAAGGATGAAGGAGCTAACTCACACCGACTACTACCACCAAAAGGATGATAGAGCAAAACACTCGCACAATCTAACATCAACAAGATGACAGACACACCACCAAAAGGATGACGAAGGGAATCACACCGGCTACTACCACCAAAAGAATGCTAGAGAAAAACACTCGCACAATCTAACATCAATAATATGGCAGACACACCACCAAAATGATGATGGAGCTAACTCACACCGACTACTACCACCAAAAGGATGATATAGAAAAACACTTGCACAATCTGGCATCAACAAGATGACAGACCCACCACCAAAAGGATGACGGTGCAAACTCACACCGAAAGGATGATAGAGCAAAACACTCGCATAATCTGACATCAACAAGATGGCAGACACACCACCAAAATGATGATGGAGCTAACTCCCACCGACTACTACCACCAAAAGGATGATATAGCAAAACACCCACACAATCTGACATCAACAAGATTACGGACCCACCACCAAAAGGATGACGGAGCAAAATCAGACCGGCTACTACGACCAAAAGGATGATAGAGCAAAACACTCGCACAATCTGACATCAACAAGATGACAGACCCACCACCAAAAGGATGACGGAGGGAACTCACACCGGCTACTACCAACAAAAGGACGATAGAGCAACACACTCACATAATCTTCCATCAACAAAATGAGAGACCCACCACCAAAAGGAAGATGGAGCGAACTCACACCGGCTACTAACACCATAAGGATGATAAAGCAAAACAATCGGACAATCTGAAATCAACAAGATGACAGACCCACCACCAAAAGGATGATGGAGCCAACTCACACCGGCTAATACCACCAAAAGGATGATAGAGCAAAACACTGGCACAATCTGATGATAGACACACAACCAAAAGGATGATGGAGCTAACTCACACCGACTACTACCATCAAAAGGATTATAGAGCTAATTACTCGCACAATCTGACATCAACAAGATGACAGACCCACAACCAAAAGGATGATGGAGCGAACTCACACCGGCTACTACCAACAAAAGGCTGATAAAGCAAACACTCGCACAATCTGAAATCAACAAGATGACAGACACACCACCAAAAGGATGATGGAGCAAACTCACACCGACTACTACCACCAAAAGGATGATAGAGCAAAACACTCGCACAATCTGACATCAACAAGATGGCAGACACACCACCAAAAGGATGACGAAGGGAATCACACCGGCTACTACCACCAAAAGGATGCTAGAGAAAAACACTCGCACAATCTGACATCAATAATATGGCAAACACACCACCACAATGATGATGGAGCTAACTTACACCGACTACTACCACCAAAAGGATGATATAGCAAAACACTTGCACAATCTAGCATCAACAAGATGACAGACCCACCACCAAAAGGATGACGGTGCAAACTCACACCGGTTACTACGACCAAAAGGATGATAGAGAAAAACACTCGCATAATCTGACATCAACAAGATGGCAGACACACCACCAAAATGATGACGGAGCTAACTCACACCGACTACTAACACCAAAAGGATGATATAGCAAAACACCCACACAATCTGACATCAACAAGATTACGGACCCACCACCAAAAGGATGACGAAGCAAACTCACACCGGCTACTACGACCAAAAGGATGACAGAGCAAAACACTCGCACAATCTGACATCAACAAGACGACAGACCCACCACCAAAAGGATGACAGAGGGAACTCACACCGGCTACTACCATCAAAAGGATGATAGAGCAACACACTCACAAAATCTGCCATCAACAAAATGAGAGACCCACCACCAAAAGGAAGATGGAGCGAACTCACACCGGCTACTAACACCATAAGGATGATAAAGCAAAACAATCGGACAATCTGAAATCAACAAGAATGCAGACCCACCACCAAAAGGATGATGGAGCTAACTCACACCGGTTAATACCACTAAAAGGATGATAGAGTAAAACACTGGCACAATCTGATGACAGACACGCCACCAAAAGGATGATGGAGCTAACTCACACCGACTACTACCATCAAAAGGATGATAGAGCTAATTAGTCGCACAATCTGACATCAACAAGATGACAGACCCACAACCAAAAGGATGATGGAGCAAACTCACACCGGCTACTACCACCAAAAGACTGATAGAGCAAGTACTCGCACAATCTGACATCAACAAGATGACAGACAAACCACCAAAAGGATGATGGAGCTAACTCACACCGACTACTACCATCAAAAGGATGCTAGAGAAAAACACTCGCACAATCTGACATCAACAAGATGGCAGACACACCACCAAAATGATGATGGAGCTAACTCAACCCGACTACTACCACCAAAAGGATGATATAGCAAAACACTCGCACAATCACACATCAACAAGATGACAGACCCACAACTAAAAGGATGATGGAGCGAACTCACACCGGCTACTACCAACAAAAGGCTGATAGAGCAAACACTCGCATAATCTGAAATCAACAAGATGACAGACACACCACCAAAAGGATGATGGAGCTAACTCACACCGACTACTACCACCAAAAGGATGATAGAGAAAAACACTCGCACAATCTAACATCAACAAGATGACAGACACACCACCAAAAGGATGACGAAGGGAATCACACCGGCTACTACCACCAAAAGGATGCTAGAGAAAAACACTCGCACAATCTGACATCAATAATATAGAAGACACACCACCAAAATGATGATGGATCTAACTCACACCGACTACTACCACCAAAAGGATGATATTGCAAAACACTTGCACAATCTGGCATCAACAAGATGACAGACCCACCACCAAAAGGATTACGGTTCAAACTCACACCGGTTACTACGACCAAAAGGATGATAGAGCAAAACACTCGCATAATCTGACATCAACAAGATGGCAGACACACCACCAAAATGATGACGGAGCTAACTCACACCTACTACTACCACCAAAAGGATGATATAGCAAAACACCCACACAATCTGACATGAACAAGATTACAGACCCACCACCAAAAGGATGACGGAGCATACTCACACCGGCTTAAATGACCAAAAGGTTGACAGAGCAAAACACTCGCACAATCTGACATCAACAAGATGACAGACCCACCACCAAAAGGATGACGGAGGGAACTCACACCGGCTACTACCACCAAAAGGATGATAGAGCAACACACTCACATAATCTGCCATCAACAAAATGAGAGACCCACCATCAAAAGGAAGATGGAGCGAACTCACACCGGCTACTAACACCATAAGGATGATAAAGCAAAACAATCGGACAATCTGAAATCAACAAAATGACAGACCCACCACCAAAATGATGATGGAGCAAACTCACACCGGCTACTACCACCAAAAGGATGATAGAGCAAAACACTGGCACAATCTGATGACAGACACGCCACCAAAAGGATGATGGAGCTAACTCACACCGACTACTACCATCAAAAGGATGATAGAGCTAATTACTCGCATAATCTGACATCAACAAGATGACAGACCCACCACCAAAAGGATGATGGAGCAAACTCACACCGGCTACTACCACCAAAAGACTGATAGAGCAAATACTCGCACAATCTGACATCAACAAGATGATAGACACACCACAAAAAGGATGATGGAGCTAACTCACACCGACTACTACCATCAAAAGGATGCTAGAGAAAAACACTCACACAATCTGACATCAATAAGATGGCAGACACACCACCAAAATGATAATGGAGCTAACTCAACCCGACTACTACCACCAAAAGGATGATATAGCAAAACACTCGCACAATCTGACATCAACAAGATGACAGACCCACAACTAAAAGCATGATGGAGCGAACTCACACCGGCTACTACCAACAAAAGGCTGATAGAGCAAACACTCGCACAATCTGAAATCAATAAGATGACAGACACACCACCAAAAGAATGATGGAGCTAACTCACACCGACTACTACCACCAAAAGGATGATAGAGCAAAACACTCGCACAATCTAACATCAACAAGATGACAGACACACCACCAAAAGGATGACGGAGGGAATCACACCGGCTACTACCACCAAAAAGATGCTAGAGAAAAACACTCGCACAATCTGACATCAATAAGATGGCAGACACACCACAAAAATGATGATGGAGCTAACTCACACCGACTACTACCACCAAAAGGATGATATAGCAAAACACTCGCACAATCTGACATCAACAAGATGACAGACCCACCACCAAAAGGATGATAGAGCAAACTCACACCGGCTATTACGACCAAAAGGATGATAGAGCAAAACACTTACACAATCTGACATCAACAAGATGACAGACCCACCACCAAAAGGATGATGGAGGGAACTCACAGCGGCTACTACCACCAAAAGCATGATAGAGCAACACACTCGCATAATCTGCCATCAACAAGATGAGAGACCCATCACCAAAAGGAAGATGAAGCGAACTCACACCGGCTACTAACACCAAAAGGATGATAAAGCAAAACAATCGGACAATCTAAAATCAACAAGATGACAGACCCACCACCAAAAGGATGATGGAGCGAACTCACACCGGCTACTACCACCAAAAGGATGATAGAGCAAAACACTGGCACAATCTGATGACAGACACGCCACCAAAAGGATGATGGAGCTAACTCACACCGACTACTACCATCAAAAGGATGATAGAGCTAATTACTCGCACAATCTGACATCAACAAGATGACAGACTCACCAACAAAAGGATGATGGAGCAAACTCACACCGGCTACTACCACCAAAAGACTGATATAGCAAATACTCGCACAATCTGACATCAACAAGATGGCAGGCACACCACCAAAAGGATGATGGAGCTAACTCACACTGACTACTACCATCAAAAGGATGTTAGAGAAAAACACTCGCACAATCTGACATCAACAAGAGGGTAGACACACCCCCAAAATGATGATGGAGCTAACTCAACCCGACTACTACCACCAAAAGGATGATATAGCAAAACACTCGCACAATCTGACATCAACAAGATGACAGACCCACAACTAAAAGGATGATGAGCGAACTCACACCGACTACTACCAACAAAAGGCTGATAGAGCAAACACTCGCACAATCTGAAATCAACAAGATGACAGACACACCACCAAAAGGATGATGGAGCTAACTCACACCGACTACTACCACCAAAAGGATGATAGAGAAAAACACTCGCTTAATCTAACATCAACAAGATGACAGACACACCACCAAAAGGATGACGTAGGGAATCACACCGGCTACTACCACCAAAAGGATGCTAGAGAAAAACACACTCACAATCTAACATCAATAAGATGACAGACACACCACCAAAATGATGATAGAGCTAACTCACACCGACTACTCACGCAAAAGGATGATATAGCAAAACACTTGTACAATCTGACATCGACAAGATAACAGACCCACCACCAAAAGGATGACGGTGCAAACTCACACCGGCTACTACGACCAAAAGGATGAGAGCAAAACGCTCGCACAATATGACATCAACAAGATGACAAACCCACCACCAAAAGGATGATGGAGGGAACTCACACCGGCTACTAACACCAAACGGATGATAGAGAAACACACTCGCATAATCTGCCATCAACAAGATGAAAGACCCACCACCAAAAGGAAGATGGAGCGAACTCACACTAGCCACATCCACCAAAAGGCTGATAGAGAAAATACTCGGACAATCTTAAATCAACAAGATGACAGACCCACCACCAAAAGGATGATGGAGCAAACTCACACCGCTACTACCACCAAAAGGATGATAGAGCAAAACACTGGCACAATCTGACATCAACAAGATGACAGACCCACCACCAAAATGATGATGGAACAAACTCACACCAGCTACTACCACCAAAAGACTGATAGAGCAAATACTCGCACAATCTAACATCAACAAGATGACAGACACACCACCAAAAGGATGATGGAGCTAACTCACACCGACTACTACCATCAAAAGGATGATTGAGCAAAACACTCGCACAATCTAACATCAACAAGATAACAGTCTGACCACCAAAAGGATGATGGAGCTAACTCACGTCGGCTGCTACCACCAAAAGGATGATAGAGCATAACACTCGCACAATCTTCCATCAACAAGTGAAGAGACCCAACACCAAAAGGATGATGGGGCGAACTCACACCGGCTACTACCACCAAAAGGATGATAGAGCAAATACTCGCACAATCTGACATCAACAAGATGGCAGACCCAACACCAAAAGGATAATGGAGCGAACTCACTCCGGCTACTACCAACAAAAGGCTGATAGAGCAAACAGTCACACAATCTGAAATCAACAAGATGACAGACACACCACCAAAAGGATGATGGAGCTAACTCCCACCGACTACTACCACCAAAAGGATGATAGAGAAAAACACTCGCACAATCTAACATCAACAAGATGACAGACACACCACCAAAAGGATGACGTAGCGAACTCGCATCGGCTACTACCACCAAAAGGATGCTCGAGAAAAACACTCGCACAATCTGACATCAACAAGATGGCAGACACACCACCAAAATGACGATGGAGCTAACTCACACCGATTACTACAACCAAAAGGATGATATAGCAAAACACTCGCACAATCTGACATCAACAAGATGACAGACCCACCACCAAAAGGATGACGGAGCAAACTCACACGGGCTATTACGACCAAAAGGATGATAGAGAAAAACACTTGCACAATCTGACATCAACAAGATGACAGACCCACCACCAAAAGGATGATGGAGGGAACTCACACCGGCTACTTCCACCAAAAGGATGATAGAGCAACACACTCGCATAATCTGCCATCAACAAGATGAGAGACCCACCACCAAAAAGAAGATGGAGCGAACTCACACCGGTTACTACCACCATAAGGATGATAAAGCAAAACACTCGGACAATCTGAAATCAACAAGATGACAGACCCACCACCAAAAGGATGATGGAGAGAACTCACACCGGCTACTACCACCAAAAGGATGATAGAGCAAAACACTGGCACAGTATGACATCAACAAGATGACAGACCCACCACCAAAAGGATGACAGAAAAAAATCACAGCGGCTACTACGACCAAAAGGATGATAGAGCAAAACACTCGCACAATCTAACATCAACAAGATGACAGACACACCACCAAAAGGATTATTGAGGGAACTCACACCGGCTACTACCACCAAAAGGATGATAGAGCAACACATTCTCACAATCTGCCATCAACAAGATGAAAGGCCCACCACCAAAAGGAAGATGGAGCGAACTCACACCGGCTACTACCATCAAACGGATGATAAAGCAAAACACTAGCACAATCTAAAATCAACAAGATGACAGACCCACCACCAAAAGGATGATGGAGCGATCTCACACTGGCTACTAACACCAAAAGACTGATAGAGCAAACAATCGCACAATCTGACATCAACATGATGACAGACACACCACCAAAAGGATGATGGAGCTAACTCACACCGACTACTACCATCAAAAGGATGATAGAGCAAAAGACTCGCACAATCTGACATCAACAAGATGACAGACACACCACCAAAATGATGACGGAGTAAACTCACACTTGCTACTACGACCAAAAGGATGATAGAGCAAAACACTGACACAATCTGAGATCAACAAGATGACAGACCCACCACCAAAAGGCTGATGGAGCAAACTCACACCCGCTACTACCACCAAAAGGCTGATAGAGCAAATACTCGCACAATCTGACATCAACAAGATGACAGACACACCACCAAAAGGATGATGGAGCTAACTCACACCGACTACTGCCATCAAAAGGATGATATAGCAAAAGACTCGCACAATATGACATCAACAAGATGACAGAGACACCACCAAAAGGATGATGGAGCTAACTCACACTAACTACTACCACCAAAAGGATTATAGAGAAAAACACTCGCACAATCTCAGATCAACAAGATGACAGACCCACCACCAAAAGGATGATGGAGCAAAGTCACACCGGCTACTACAAACAAAAGGATGATAGAGCAAACACTCGCACAATCTGAAATCAACAAGATGACAGACACACCACCAAAAGGATGATGGAGCTAACTCACACCGACTACTACCACCAAAAGGATGAATGAGCAAAACACTCGCACAATCTCAAATCAACAAGATGACAGACACACCACCAAAAGGATGACGGAGCAAACTCACACCGGCTACTACAACCAAAAGTATGCTAGAGAAAAACACTCGCACAATCTGACATTAACAACATGAGAAACCCACCACCAAAAGGATGACGGAGCCAACTCGCACCGGCTACTACAACCAAAAGGATGCTAGAGCAAAACACTCGCACAATCTGACATCAACAAGATGGCAGACACACCACCAAAATGATGATGGAGCTAACTCACACCGACTACTACCACGAAAAGGATGATATAGCAAGACACTCGCACAATCTGACATCAACAAGATGACAGACACACCACCAAAAGGATGATGGAGCTAACTCACACTGACTACTACCATCAAAAGGATGATAAAGCAAAACACTCGCACAATCTGACATCAACAACATGACAGACCCACCACCAAAAGGATGACGGAGTGAACTCGCACCGGCTACTACAACCAAAAGGATGCTAGAGCAAAACACTGGCACAATCTGACATCAACAAGATGGCAGACACACCACCAAAATGATGATGGAGCTAACTCACACCGACTACTACCACCAAAAGGATGATATAGCAAGACACTCGCACAATCTGACATCAACAAGATGACAAACACACCACCAAAAGGATGATGGAGCTAACTCACACCGACTACTACCATCAAAAGGATGATTGAGCAAAAGACTCGCACAATCTGACATCAACAAGATAACAGTCTGACCACCAAAAGGATGATGGAGTCAACTCACGCCGGCTACTACCACCAAAAGGATGATAGAGCATAACACTCGCACAATCTGCCAACAACAAGTTAAGAGACCCACCACCAAAAGGATGATGGGGCGAACTCACACCGGCTACTACCACCAAAAGGATGATGGGGCGAACTCACACCGGCTACTACCACCAAAAGGATGATAGAGCAAAACACTCGCATAATCTGACATCAACAAGATGGCTGACCCAACACCAAAAGGATAATGGAGCGAACTCACTCCGGCTACTACCAACAAAAGGCTAATAGAGCAAACACTCACAAAATCTGAAATCAACAAGATGACAGACACACCACCAAAAGGACGATGGAGCTAACTCCCACCGACTGCTACCACCAAAAGGATGATAGAGCAAAACACTCGCACAATCTAACATCAACAACATGACAGACACACCACCAAAAGGATGACGGAGCGAACTCGCACCGGCTACTACCACCAAAAGGATGCTAGAGCAAAACACTCGCACAATCTGACATCAACAAGATGGAAGACACACCACCAAAATGATGATGGAGCTAACTCACACCAACTACTACCACCAAAAGGATGATATAGCAAAACACTTGCACAATCTGACATCAACAAGATGACAGACCCACCACCAAAAGGATGATGGAGGGAACTCACACCGGCTACTACCACCAAAAGGATGATAGAGCAACACACTCGCATAATCTGCCATAAACAAGATGAGAGACCCACCACCAAAAGGAAGATGGAGCGAACTCACACCGGCTACTACCACCATAAGGATGATAAAGCAAAACACTCGGACAATCTGAAATCAACAAGATGACAGACCCACCACCAAAAGGATGATGGAGCGAACTCACACCGGCTACTACCACCAAGAGGATGATAGAGCAAAACACTGGCACAGTATGACATCAACAAGATGACAGACCCACCACCAAAAGGATGACGGAACAAAATCACAGCGGCTACTACGACCAAAAGGATGATAGAGCACAACACTCGCACAATCTGACATCAACAAGATGACAGACACACCACCAAAAGGATTATTGAGGGAACTCACACCGGCTACTACCACCAAAAGGATGATAGAGCAACACATTCGCACAATCTGCCATCAACAAGATGAAAGGCCCACCACCAAAAGGAAGATGGAGCGAACTCACACCGGCTACTACCATCAAACGGATGATAAAGCAAAACACTAGCACAATCTGAAATCAACAAGATGACAGACCCACCACCAAAAGGATGATGGAGCGAACTCGCACTGGCTATTAACACCAAAAGACTGATAGAGCAAACAATCGCACAATCTGACATCAACATGATGACAGACACACCACCAAAAGGATGATGGAGCTAACTCACACCGACTACTACCATCAAAAGGATGATAGAGCAAAAGACTCGCACAATCTGACATCAACAAGATGACAGACACACCACCAAAATGATGACGGAGTAAACTCACACTTGCTACTACGACCAAAAGGATGATAGAGCAAAACACTGACACAATCTGAGATCAACAAGATGACAGACCCACCACCAAAAGGCTGATGGAGCAAACTCACACCCGCTACTACCACCAAAAGGCTGATAGAGCAAATACTCGCACAATCTGACATCAACAAGATGACAGACACACCACCAAAAGGATGATGGAGCTAACTCACACCGAATACTACCATCAAAAGGATGATATAGCAAAAGACTCGCACAATCTGACATCAACAAGATGACAGAGACACCACCAAAAGGATGACGGAGCAAACTCACACCGGCTACTACAACCAAAAGGATGCTAGAGCAAAACACTCGCACAATCTGACATTAACAAGATGGCACACACACCACATAAATGATGATGGTGCTAACTCACACCGACTACTACCACCAAAAGGATGATAAAGCAAAACACTCGCACAATCTGACATCAACAAGATGGCAGACACACCACCAAAATGATGATGGAGCTAACTCACACCGACTACTACCACCAAAAGGATGATATAGCAAGACACTCGCACAATCTGACATCAACAAGATGACAAACCCACCACCAAAAGGATGACGGAGCAAACTCACACCGGCTATTACGACCAAAAGGATGATAAAGCAAAACACTTGCACAATCTGACATCAACAAGATGACAGACGCACCACCAAAAGGATGATGGAGGGAACTCACACCAGCTACTACCACCAAAAGGATGATAGAGCAACACACTCGCATAATCTGCCATCAACAAGATGAGAGACCCACCACCAAAAGGAAGATGGAGCGAACTCACACCGGCTACTACCACCATAAGGATGATAAAGCAAAACACTCGGACAATCTGAAATCAACAAGATGACAGACCCACCACCAAAAGGATGATGGAGCGAACTCACACCGGCTACTACCACCAAAAGGATGATAGAGCAAAACATTGGCACAGTATGACATCAACAAGATGACAGACCCACCACCAAAAGGATGACGGAACAAAATCACAGCGGCTACTACGACCAAAAGGATGATAGAGCAAAACACTCGCACAATCTGACATCAACAAGATGAAAGGCCCACCACCAAAAGGAAGATGGAGCGAACTCACACCGGCTACTACCACCAAACGGATGATAAAGCAAAACACTCGCACAATCTGAAATCAACAAGATTACAGACCCACCACCAAAAGGATGATGGAGAAAACTCACACTGGCTACTAACACCAAAGGACTAATAGAGCAAACAATCGCAGCATCTGACATCAACATGATTACAGACACACCACCAAAAGGATGATGGAGCTAACTCACACCGACTACTACGATCAAAAGGATGATAGACCAAAAGACTCGCACAATCTGACATCAACAAGTTGACAGACACACCACCAAAAGGATGCTAGAGCAAAACACTGGCACAATCTGACATCAACAAGATGACAGACCCACCACCAAAATGATGATGGAAGAAACTCACACCAGCTACTACCACCAAAAGACTGATAGAGCAAATACTCGCACAGTCTAACATCAACAAGATGACAGACACACCACCAAAAGGATGATGGAGCTAACTCACACCGACTACTACCATCAAAAGGATGATTGAGCAAAACACTCGCACAATCTGACATCAACAAGATAACAGTCTGACCACCAAAAGGATGATGGAGCTAACTCACGTCGGCTGCTACCACCAAAAGGATGATAGAGCATAACACTCGCACAATCTGCCATCAACAAGTGAAGAGACGCACCACCAAAAGGATGATGGGGCGAACTCACACCGGCTACTACCACCAAAAGGATGATAGAGCAAATACTCGCACAATCTGACATCAACAAGATGGCAGACCCAACACCAAAAGGATAATGGAGCGAACTCACTCCGGCTACTACCAACAAAAGGCTGATAGAGTAAACACTCACACAATCTGAAATCAACAAGATGACAGACACACCACCAAAAGGATGATGGAGCTAACTCCCACCGACTACTACCACCAAAAGGATGATAGAGCAAAACACTCGCACAATCTAACATCAACAAGATGACAGACACACCACCAAAAGGATGACGGAGCAAACTCGCACCGGCTACTACCACCAAAAGGATGCTAGAGAAAAACACTCGCACAATCTGACATCAACAAGATGGCAGACACACCACCAAAATGACGATGGAGCTAACTCACACCGACTACTACAACCAAAAGGATGATATAGCAAAACACTCGCACAATCTGACATCAACAAGATGACAGACCCACCACCAAAAGGATGACGGAGCAAACTCACACGGGCTATTACGACCAAAAGGATGATAGAGCAAAACACTTGCACAATCTGACATCAACAAGATGACAGACCCACCACCAAAAGGATGATGGAGGGAACTCACACCGGCTACTACCACCAAAAGGATGATAGAGCAACACACTCGCATAATCTGCCATCAACAAGCTGAGAGACCCACCACCAAAAGGAAGATGGAGCGAACTCACACCGGTTACTACCACCATAAGGATGATAAAGCAAAACACTCGGACAATCTGAAATCAACAAGATGACAGACCCACCACCAAAAGGATGATGGAGAGAACTCACACCGGCTACTACCACCAAAAGGATGATAGAGCAAAACACTGGCACAGTATGACATCAACAAGATGACAGACCCACAACCAAAAGGATGACGGAAAAAAAATCACAGCGGCTACTACGACCAAAAGGATGATAGAGCAAAACACTCGCACAATCTGACATCAACAAGATGACAGACACACCACCAAAAGGATTATTGAGGGAACTCACACCGGCTACTACCACCAAAAGGATGATAGAGCAACACATTCGCACAATCTGCCATCAACAAGATGAAAGGCCCACCACCAAAAGGAAGATGGAGCGAACTCACACCGGCTACTACCATCAAACGGATGATAAAGCAAAACACTAGCACAATCTAAAATCAACAAGATGACAGACCCACCACCAAAAGGATGATGGAGCGAACTCACACTGGCTACTAACACCAAAAGACTGATAGAGCAAACAATCGCACAATCTGAAATCAACATGATGACAGACACACCACCAAAAGGATGATGGAGCTAACTCACACCGACTACTACCATCAAAAGGATGATAGAGCAAAAGACTCGCACAATCTGACATCAACAAGATGACAGACACACCACCAAAATGATGACGGAGTAAACTCACACTTGCTACTACGACCAAAAGGATGATAGAGCAAAACACTGACACAATCTGAGATCAACAAGATGGCAGACCCACCACCAAAAGGCTGATGGAGCAAACTCACACCCGCTACTACCACCAAAAGGCTGATAGAGCAAATACTCGCACAATCTGACATCAACAAGATGACAGACACACCACCAAAAGGATGATGGAGCTAACTCACACTGACTACTACCATCAAAAGGATGATAAAGCAAAACACTCGCACAATCTGACATCAACAACATGACAGACCCACCACCAAAAGGATAATGGAGCGAACTCGCACCGGCTACTACAACCAAAAGGATGCTAGAGCAAAACACTGGCACAATCTGACATCAACAAGATGACAGACCCACCACCAAAATGATGATGGAGCGAACTCGCACCGGCTACTACAACCAAAAGGATGCTAGAGCAAAACACTCGCACAATCTGACATCAACAAGATGGCAGACACACCACCAAAATGATGATGGAGCTAACTCACACCGACTACTACCATCAAAAGGATGATAAAGCAAAACACTCGCACAATCTGACAACAACAACATGACAGACCCACCACCAAAAGGATAATGGAGCGAACTCGCACCGGCTACTACAACCAAAAGTATGCTAGAGAAAAACACTCGCACAATCTGACATTAACAACATGACAAACCCACCACCAAAAGGATGACGGAGCGAACTCGCACCGGCTACTACAACCAAAAGGATGCTAGAGCAAATACTCGCACAATCTGACATCAACAAGATGGCAGACACACCACCAAAATGATGATGGAGCTAACTCACACCGACTACTACCACCAAAAGGATGATATAGCAAGACACTCGCACAATCTGACATCAACAAGATAACAGTCTGACCACCAAAAGGATGATGGAGCTAACTCACACCGACTACTACCATCAAAAGGATGATTGAGCAAAACACTCGCACAATCTGACATCAACAAGATAACAGTCTGACCACCAAAAGGATGACGGAGCAAACTCACACCGACTACTACAACCAAAAGGATGCTAGAGCAAAACACTGGCACAATCTGACATCAACAAGATGGCAGACACACCACCAAAATGATGATGGAGCTAACTCACACCGACTACTACCATCAAAAGGATGATAAAGCAAAACACTCGCACAATCTGACATCAACAACATGACAGACCCACCACCAAAAGGATAATGGACCGAACTCGCACTGGCTACTACAACCAAAAGGATGATTGAGCAAAAGACTCGCACAATCTGACATCAACAAGATAACAGTCTGACCACCAAAAGGATGATGGAGTTAACTCACGCCGGCTACTACCACCAAAAGGATGATAGAGCATAACACTCGCACAATCTGCCAACAACAAGTTAAGAGACCCACCACCAAAAGGATGATGGGGCGAACTCACACCGGCTACTATCACCAAAAGGATGATGGGGCGAACTCACACCGGCTACTACCACCAAAAGGATGATAGAGCAAAACACTCGCATAATCTGACATCAACAAGATGGCTGACCCAACACCAAAAGGATAATGGAGCGAACTCACTCCGGCTACTACCAACAAAAGGCTAATAGAGCAAACACTCGCACAATCTGAAATCAACAAGATGACAGACACACCAACAAAAGGACGATGGAGCTAACTCCCACCGACTGCTACCACCAAAAGGATAATAGAGCAAAACACTCGCACAATCTAACATCAACAACATGACAGACACACCACCAAAAGGATGACGGAGCGAACTCGCACCGGCTACTACCACGAAAAGGATGCTAGAGCAAAACACTCGCACAATATGACATCAACAAGATGGAAGACACACCACCAAAATGATGATGGAGCTAACTCACACCAACTACTACCACCAAAAGGATGATATAGCAAAACACTCGCACAATCTGACATCAACAAGATGACAAACCCACCACCAAAAGGATGACGGAGCAAACTCACACCGACTATTACGACCAAAAGGATGATAGAGCAAAACACTTGCACAATCTGACATCAACAAGATGACAGACCCACCACCAAAAGGATGATGGAGGGAACTCACACCGGCTACTACTACCAAAAGGATGATAGAGCAACACTCTCGCATAATCTGCCATCAACAAGATGAGAGACCCACCACCAAAAGGAAGATGGAGCGAACTCACACCGGTTACTACCACCATAAGGATGATAAAGCAAAACACTCGGACAATCTGAAATCAACAAGATGACAGACCCACCACCAAAAGGATGATGGAGAGAACTCACACCGGCTACTACCACCAAAAGGATGATAGAGCAAAACACTGGCACAGTATGACATCAACAAGATGACAGACCCACCACCAAAAGGATGACGGAAAAAAAATCACAGCGGCTACTACGACCAAAAGGATGATAGTGCAAAACACTCGCACAATCTGACATCAACAAGATGACAGACACACCACCAAAAGGATTATTGAGGGAACTCACACCGGCTACTACCACCAAAAGGATAATAGAGCAACACATTCGCACAATCTGCCATCAACAAGATGAAAGGCCCACCACCAAAAGGAAGATGGAGCGAACTCACACCGGCTACTACCATCAAACGGATGATAAAGCAAAACACTAGCACAATCTAAAATCAACAAGATGACAGACCCACCACCAAAAGGATGATGGAGCGAACTCACACTGGATACTAACACCAAAAGACTGATAGAGCAAACAATCGCACAATCTGACATCAACATGATGACAGACACACCACCAAAAGGATGATGGAGCTAACTCACACCGACTACTACCATCAAAAGGATGATAGAGCAAAAGACTCGCACAATCTGACATCAACAAGATGACAGACACACCACCAAAATGATGACGGAGTAAACTCACACTTGCTACTACGACCAAAAGGATGATAGAGCAAAACACTGACACAATCTGAGATCAACAAGATGGCAGACCCACCACCAAAAGGCTGATGGAGCAAACTCACACCCGCTACTACCACCAAAAGGCTGATAGAGCAAATACTCGCACAATCTGACATCAACAAGATGACAGACACACCACCAAAAGGATGATGGAGCTAACTCACACTGACTACTACCATCAAAAGGATGATAAAGCAAAACACTCGCACAATCTGACATCAACAACATGACATACCCACCACCAAAAGGATAATGGAGCGAACTCGCACCGGCTACTACAACCAAAAGGATGCTAGAGCAAAACACTGGCACAATCTGACATCAACAAGATGACAGACCCACCACCAAAATGATGATGGAGCGAACTCGCACCGGCTACTACAACCAAAAGGATGCTAGAGCAAAACACTCGCACAATCTGACATCAACAAGATGGCAGACACACCACCAAAATGATGATGGAGCTAACTCACACCGACTACTACCATCAAAAGGATGATAAAGCAAAACACTCGCACAATCTGACATCAACAACATGACAGACCCACCACCAAAAGGATAATGGAGCGAACTCGCACCGGCTACTACAACCAAAAGTATGCTAGAGAAAAACACTCGCACAATCTGACATTAACAACATGACAAACCCACCACCAAAAGGATGACGGAGCGAACTCGCACTGGCTACTACAACCAAAAGGATGCTATAGCAAATACTCGCACAATCTGACATCAACAAGATGGCAGACACACCACCAAAATGATGATGGAGCTAACTCACACCGACTACTACCACCAAAAGGATGATATAGCAAGACACTCGCACAATCTGACATCAACAAGATAACAGTCTGACCACCAAAAGGATGATGGAGCTAACTCACACCGACTACTACCATCAAAAGGATGATTGAGCAAAACACTCGCACAATCTGACATCAACAAGATAACAGTCTGACCACCAAAAGGATGACGGAGCAAACTCACACCGACTACTACAACCAAAAGGATGCTAGAGCAAAACACTGGCACAATCTGACATCAACAAGATGGCAGACACACCACCAAAATGATGATGGAGCTAACTCACACCGACTACTACCATCAAAAGGATGATAAAGCAAAACACTCGCACAATCTGACATCAACAACATGACAGACCCACCACCAAAAGGATAATGGAGCGAACTCGCACCTGCTACTACAACCAAAAGGATGATTGAGCAAAAGACTCGCACAATCTGACATCAACAAGATAACAGTCTGACCACCAAAAGGATGATGGAGTTAACTCACGCCGGCTACTACCACCAAAAGGATGATAGAGCATAACACTCGCACAATCTGCCAACAACAAGTTAAGAGACCCACCACCAAAAGGATGATGGGGCGAACTCACACCGGCTACTACCACCAAAAGGATGATGGGGCGAACTCACACCGGCTACTACCACCAAAAGGATGATAGAGCAAAACACTCGCATAATCTGACATCAACAAGATGGCTGACCCAACACCAAAAGGATAATGGAGCGAACTCACTCCGGCTACTACCAACAAAAGGCTAATAGAGCAAACACTCGCACAATCTGAAATCAACAAGATGACAGACACACCACCAAAAGGACGATGGAGCTAACTCCCACCGACTGCTACCACCAAAAGGATAATAGAGCAAAACATTCGCACAATCTAACATCAACAACATGACAGACACACCACCAAAAGGATGACGGAGCAAACTCGCACCGGCTACTACCACCAAAAGGATGCTAGAGCAAAACACTCGCACAATCTGACATCAACAAGATGGAAGACACACCACCAAAATGATGATGGAGCTAACTCACACCAACTACTACCACCAAAAGGATGATATAGCAAAACACTCGCACAATCTGACATCAACAAGATGACAAACCCACCACCAAAAGGATGACGGAGCAAACTCACACCGACTATTACGACCAAACGGATGATAGAGCAAAACACTTGCACAATCTGACATCAACAAGATGACAGACCCACCACCAAAAGGATGATGGAGGGAACTCACACCGGCTACTACCACCAAAAGGATGATAGAGCAACACACTCGCAGAATCTGCCATAAACAAGATGAGAGACCCACCACCAAAAGGAAGATGGAGCGAACTCACACCGGCTACTACCACCATAAGGATGATAAAGCAAAACACTCGGACAATCTGAAATCAACAAGATGACAGACCCACCACCAAAAGGATGATGGAGCGAACTCACACCGGCTACTACCACCAAGAGGATGATAGAGCAAAACACTGGCACAGTATGACATCAACAAGATGACAGACCCACCACCAAAAGGATGACGGAACAAAATCACAGCGGCTACTACGACCAAAAGGATGATAGAGCAAAACACTCGCACAATCTGACATCAACAAGATGACAGACACACCACCAAAAGGATTATTGAGGGAACTCACACCGGCTACTACCACCAAAAGGATGATAGAGCAACACATTCGCACAATCTGCCATCAACAAGATGAAAGGCCCACCACCAAAAGGAAGATGGAGCGAACTCACACCGGCTACTACCATCAAATGGATGATAAAGCAAAACACTAGCACAATCTGAAATCAACAAGATGACAGACCCACCACCAAAAGGATGATGGAGCGAACTCGCACTGGCTATTAACACCAAAAGACTGATAGAGCAAACAATCGCACAATCTGACATCAACATGATGACAGACACACCACCAAAAGGATGATGGAGCTAACTCACACCGACTACTACCATCAAAAGGATGATAGAGCAAAAGACTCGCACAATCTGACATCAACAAGATGACAGACACACCACCAAAACGATGACGGAGTAAACTCACACTTGCTACTACGACCAAAAGGATGATAGAGCAAAACACTGACACAATCTGAGATCAACAAGATGACAGACCCACCACCAAAAGGCTGATGGAGCTAACTCACACCCGCTACTACCACCAAAAGGCTGATAGAGCAAATACTCGCACAATCTGACATAAACAAGATGACAGACACACCACCAAAAGGATGATGGAGCTAACTCACACCGACTACTACCATCAAAAGGATGATATAGCAAAAGACTCGCACAATCTGACATCAACAAGATGACAGAGACACCACCAAAAGGATGATGGAGCTAACTCACACTAACTACTACAACCAAAAGGATTATAGAGAAAAACACTCGCACAATCTCAGATCAACAAGATGACAGACCCACCACATATAGGATGATGGAGCAAAGTCACACCGGCTACTACCAACAAAAGGCTGATAGAGCAAACACTCGCACAATCTGAAATCAACAAGATGACAGACACACCACCAAAAGGATGATGGAGCTAACTCACACCGACTACTACCACCAAAAGGATGATAAAGAAAAACACTTGCACAATCTTAAATCATCAAGATGACAGACACACCACCAAAAGGATGACGGAGCAAACTCACACCGGCTACTACAACCAAAAGGATGCTAGAGCAAAACACTCGCACAATCTGACATTAACAAGATGGCACACACACCACCAAAATGATGATGGTGCTAACTCACACCGACTACTACCACCAAAAGGATGATAAAGCAAAACACTCGCACAATCTGACATCAACAACATGACAGACCCACCACCAAAAGGATGACGGAGCGAACTCGCACCGGCTACTACAACCAAAAGGATGCTAGAGCAAAACACTCGCACAATCTGACATCAACAAAATGGCAGACACACCACCAAAATGATGATGGAGCTAACTCACACCGACTACTACCACCAAAAGGATGATATAGCAAGACACTCGCACAATCTGACATCAACAAGATGACAAACACACCACCAAAAGGATGACGGAGCAAACTCACACCGGCTATTACGACCAAAAGGATGATAGAGCAAAACACTTGCACAATCTGACATCAACAAGATGACAGACGCACCACCAAAAGGATGATGGAGGGAACTCACACCAGCTACTACCACCAAAAGGATGATAGAGCAAAACACTGGCACAGTATGATATCAACAAGATGACAGACCCACCACCAAAAGGATGACGGAACAAAATCACAGCGGCTACTACGACAAAAAGGATGATAGAGCAAAACACTCGCACAATCTGACATCAACAAGATGAAAGGCCCACCACTAAAAGGAAGATGGAGCAAACTCACACCGGCTACTACCACCAAACGGATGATAAAGCAAAACACTCGCACAATCTGAAATCAACAAGATTACAGACCCACCACCAAAAGGATGATGGAGAAAACTCACACTGGCTACTAACACCAAAAGACTAATAGAGCAAACAATCGCAGAATCTGACATCAACATGATGACAGGCACACCACCAAAAGGATGATGGAGCTAACTCACACCGACTACTACGATCAAAAGGACGATAGACCAAAAGACTCGCACAATCTGACATCAATAAGTGATAGACACACCACCAAAATGATGACGGAGTAAACTCACACTAGCTACTACGACCAAAAGGATGATAGAGCAAAACACTGACACAATCTGAGATCAACAAGATGAAAGACCCACCACCAAAAGGCTGATGGAGCAAACTCACACCCGCTACTACCACCAAAAGGCTGATAGAGCAAATACTCGCACAATCTGACATCAACAAGATGACAGACACACCACCAAAAGGATGATGGAGCTAACTCACACCGACTACTACCATCAAAAGGATGATATAGCAAAAGACTCGCACAATCTGACATCAACAAGATGACAGAGACACCACCAAAAGGATGATGGAGCTAACTCACACTAACTACTACCACCAAAAGGATTATAGAGAAAAACACTCGCACAATCTCAGATCAACAAGATGACAGACCCACCACCAAAAGGATGATGGAGCAAAGTCACACCAGCTACTACCAACAAAAGGCTGATAGAGCAAACACTCGCACAATCCAAAATCAACAAGATGACAGACACACCACCAAAAGGATGATGGAGCTAACTCACACCGACTACTACCACCAAAAGGATGATAGACAAAAACACTCGCACAATCTCAAATAAACAAGATGACAGACACACCACCAAAAGGATGATGGAGCAAACTCACACCGGCTACTACAACCAAAGGGATGCTAGAGCAAAACACTCGCACAATCTGACATTAACAAGATGGCACACACACCACCAAAATGATGATGGTGCTAACTCACACCGACTACTACCACCAAAAGGATGATAAAGCAAAACACTCGCACAATCTGACATCAACAAGATGACAGACCCACCACCAAAAGGATGGCGGAGCAAAATCACACCGGCTACAACGACCATAATGATGATAAAGCAAAACACTCGCACAATTTGACATCAACAAGATGACAGAGCCACCACCAAAAGGATGATCGAGGGAACTCACACAGGCTACTACCACCAAAAGGATGATGGAGGGAACTCACACCGGCTACTACCACCAAAAGGATGATAGAGCAACACACTCGCACAATCTGCCATTAGCAAGATGAGAGACCCACCACCAAAAGTAAGATGGATCGAACTTACACCGGCTACTACCACCAAAAGGATGATAAAGCAAAACACTCGCACAATCTGAAATCAACAAGATGACAGACCCACCACCAAAAGGATGATGGAGCGAACACACATCGGCTACTACAACCAAAAGATTGATAGAGCAAACAATCGCACAATCTGACATCAACAAGATGGCAGACACACCACCAAAATGATGATGGAGCTAACTCACCGACTACTACCACCAAAAGGATGATATAGCAAGACACTCGCACAATCTGACATCAACAAGATGACAGACCCACCACCAAAAGGATGACGGAGCAAACTCACACTAGCTACTATGACCAAAAGGGTGAAAGAGCAAAACACTCGCACAATCTAACATCAATAAGATGAAAGACACACCACCAAAAGGATGACGGAGCAAACTCACACCGGCTACTACCACCAAAAGGATGCTAGAGCAAAACACTCGCATAATCTGACATCAACAAGATGGTAGACACACCACCAAAATGATGACGGAGCTGACTCACACTGACTACTACCACCAAAAGGATGATATAGCAAAAGACCCACACAATCTGACATCAACAAGATTACAGACCCACCACCAAAAGGATGACGGAACAAACTCACACCGGCTACTATGACCAAAAGGATGACAGAGCAAAGCACTCGCACAATCTGACATCAACAAGATGACAGACGCACCACCAAAAGGATGATGGAGCTAACTCACACCGACTACTACCATCAAAAGGATGATATAGCAAAAGACTCGCACAATCTGACATCAACAAGATGACAGAGACACCACCAAAAGGATGATGGAGCTAACTCACAATAACTACTACCACCAAAAGGATTATAGAGAAAAACACTCGCACAATCTCAGATCAACAAGATGACAGACCCACCACCAAAAGGATGATGGAGCAAAGTCACACCGGCTACTACCAACAAAAGGCTGATAGAGCAAACACTCGCACAATCCAAAATCAACAAGATGACAGACACATCACCAAAAGGATGATGGAGCTAACTCACACCGACTACTACCACCAAAAGGATGATAGAGCAAAACACTCGCACAATCTCAAATCAACAAGATGACAGACACACCACCAAAAGGATGATGGAGCAAACTCACACCGGCTACTACAACCAAAGGGATGCTAGAGCAAAACACTCGCACAATCTGACATTAACAAGATGGCACACACACCACCAAAATGATGATGGTGCTAACTCACACCGACTACTACCACCAAAAGGATGATAAAGCAAAACACTCGCACAATCTGACATCAACAAGATGACAGACCCACCACCAAAAGGATGGCGGAGCAAAATCACACCGGCTACAACGACCAAAAGGATGATAAAGCAAAACACTCGCACAATCTGACATCAACATGATGACAGAGCCACCACCAAAAGGATGATGGAGGGAACTCACACAGGCTACTACCACCAAAAGGATGATGGAGGGAACTCATACCGGCTACTACCACCAAAAGGATGATAGAGCAACACACTCGCACAATCTGCCATTAGCAAGATGAGAGACCCACCACCAAAAGGATGATGGATCGAACTTACACCGGCTACTACCACCAAAAGGATGATAAAGCAAAACACTCGCACAATCTGAAATCAACAAGATGACAGACCCACCACCAAAAGGATGATGGAGCGAACACACACCGGCTATTGCAACCAAAAGACTTATAGAGCAAACAATCGCACAATCTGACATCAACAAGATGGCAGACACACCACCAAAATGATGATGGAGCTAACTCACCGACTACTACCAACAAAAGGATGATATAGCAAGACACTCGCACAATCTGACACAACAAGATGACAGACCCACCACCAAAAGGATGACGGAGAAAACTCACACTGGCTACTACGACCAAAAGGGTGAAAGAGCAAAACACTCGCACAATCTAACATCAATAAGATGAGAGACACACCACCAAAAGGATGACGGAGCAAACTCACACCGGCTACTACCACCAAAAGGATGCTAGAGAAAAACACTCGCATAATCTGACATCAACAAGATGGTAGACACACCACCAAAATGATGACGGAGCTGACTCACACTGACTACTACCACCAAAAGGATGATATAGCAAAACACCCACACAATCTGACATCAACAAGATTACGGACCCACCACCAAAAGGATGACGGAACAAACTTACACCGGCTACTACGACCAAAAGGATGACAGAGCAAAGCACTCGCACAATCTTACATCAACAAGATGACAGACCCACCACCAAAAGGATGACGGAGGGAACTCACACCGGCTACTACCACCAAAAGGATGACAGAGCAACACACTCACATAATCTGCCATCAACAAAATGAGAGACCCACCACCAAAAAGAAGATGGAGCGAACTCACACCGGCTACTAACACCATAAGGATGATAAAGCAAAACAATCGGACAATCTGAAATCAACAAGATGACAGACCCACCACCAAAAGGATGACGGAGCAAACTCACACCGGCTACTACAACCAAAAGGATGCAAGAGCAAAACACTCGCACAATCTGACATTAACAAGATGGCACACACACCACCAAAATGATGATGGTGCTAACTTACACCGACTACTACCACCAAAAGGATGATAAAGCAAAACACTCGCACAATTTGACATCAACAAGATGACAGACCCGCCACCAAAAGAATGGCGGAGCAAAATCACACCGGCTACAACGACCAAAAGGATGATAAAGCAAAACACTCGCACAATCTGAAATCAACAAGATGACAGACCCACCACCAAAAGGATGATGGAGCGAACACACACCGGCTATTGCAACCAAAAGACTTATAGAGCAAACAATCGCACAATCTGACATCAACAAGATGGCAGACACACCACCAAAATGATGATGGAGCTAACTCACCGACTACTACCAACAAAAGGATGATATAGCAAGACACTCGCACAATCTGACACAACAAGATGACAGACCCACCACCAAAAGGATGACGGAGAAAACTCACACTGGCTACTACGACCAAAAGGGTGAAAGAGCAAAACACTCGCACAATCTAACATCAATAAGATGAGAGACACACCACCAAAAGGATGACGGAGCAAACTCACACCGGCTACTACCACCAAAAGGATGCTAGAGAAAAACACTCGCATAATCTGACATCAACAAGATGGTAGACACACCACCAAAATGATGACGGAGCTGACTCACACTGACTACTACCACCAAAAGGATGATATAGCAAAACACCCACACAATCTGACATCAACAAGATTACAGACCCACCACCAAAAGGATGACGGAACAAACTTACACCGGCTACTACGACCAAAAGGATGACAGAGCAAAGCACTCGCACAATCTTACATCAACAAGATGACAGACCCACCACCAAAAGGATGACGGAGGGAACTCACACCGGCTACTACCACCAAAAGGATGACAGAGCAACACACTCACATAATCTGCCATCAACAAAATGAGAGACCCACCACCAAAAAGAAGATGGAGCGAACTCACACCGGCTACTAACACCATAAGGATGATAAAGCAAAACAATCGGACAATCTGAAATCAACAAGATGACAGACCCACCACCAAAAGGATGACGGAGCAAACTCACACCGGCTACTACAACCAAAAGGATGCAAGAGCAAAACACTCGCACAATCTGACATTAACAAGATGGCACACACACCACCAAAATGATGATGGTGCTAACTTACACCGACTACTACCACCAAAAGGATGATAAAGCAAAACACTCGCACAATTTGACATCAACAAGATGACAGACCCGCCACCAAAAGAATGGCGGAGCAAAATCACACCGGCTACAACGACCAAAAGGATGATAAAGCAAAACACTCGCACAATCTGACATCAACAAGATAACAGAGCCACCACCAAAAGGATGATGGAGGGAACTCACACAGGCTACTACCACCAAAAGGATGATGGAGGGAACTCACACCGGCTACTACAACCAAAAGGATGATAGAGCAACACACTCGCACAATCTGCCATTAGCAAGATGAGAGACCCACCACCAAAAGGAAGATGGATCGAACTTACACCGGCTACTACCACCAAAAGGATGATAAAGAAAAACACTCGCACAATCCGAAATCAACAAGATGACAGACCCACCACCAAAAGGATGATGGAGCGAACACACACCGGCTACTACAACCAACAGACTGATAGAGCAAACAATCGCACAATCTGACATCAACAAGATGGCAGACACACCACCAAAATGATGATGGAGCTAACTCACCGACTACTACCACCAAAAGGATGATATAGCATGACACTCGCACAATCTGACATCAACAAGATGACAGACGCACCACCAAAAGGATGACGGAGGAAACTCACACTGGCTACTACGACCAAAAGGGTGAAAGAGCAAAACACTCGCACAATCTAACATCAACAAGATGAGAGACACACCACCAAAAGGATGACGGAGCAAACTCACACCGGCTACTACCACCAAAAGGATGATAGAGCAACACACTCACATAATCTGCCATCAACAAAATGAGAGACCCACCACCAAAAAGAAGATGGAGCGAACTCACACCGGCTACTAACACCATAAGGATGATAAAGCAAAACAATCGGACAATCTGAAATCAACAAGATGACAGACCCACCACCAAAAGGATGACGGAGCAAACTCACACCGGCTACTACAACCAAAAGGATGCAAGAGCAAAACACTCGCACAATCTGACATTAACAAGATGGCACACACACCACCAAAATGATGATGGTGCTAACTCACACCGACTACTACCACCAAAAGGATGATAAAGCAAAACACTCGCACAATCTGACATCAACAAGATGACAGACCCGCCACCAAAAGAATGGCGGAGCAAAATCACACCGGCTACAACGACCAAAAGGATGATAAAGCAAAACACTTGCACAATCTGACATCAACAAAATGACAGAGCCACCACCAAAAGGATGATGGAGGGAACTCACACAGGCTACTACCACCAAAAGGATGATGGAGGGAACTCACACCGGCTACTACCACCAAAAGGATGATAGAGCAACACACGCACAATCTGCCATTAGCAAGATGAGAGACCCACCACCAAAAGGAAGATGGATCGAACTTACACCGGCTACTACCACCAAAAGGATGATAAAGTAAAACACTCGCACAATCTGAAATCAATAAGAAGACAGACCCACCACCAAAAGGATGATGGAGCGAACACACACCGGCTACTACAACCAAAAGACTGATAGAGCAAACAATCGCACAATCTGACATCAACAAGATGGCAGACACACCACCAAAATGATGATGGAGCTAACTCACCGACTACTACCACCAAAAGGATGTTATAGCTAGACACTCGCACAATCTGACATCAACAAGATGACAGACCCACCACCAAAAGGATGACGGAGGGAACTCACACCGGCTACTACCACCAAAAGGATGATAGAGCAACACACTCACATAATCTGCCATCAACAAAATGAGAGACCCACCACCAAAAAGAAGATGGAGCGAACTCACACCGGCTACTAACACCATAAGGATGATAAAGCAAAACAATCGGACAATCTGAAATCAACAAGATGACAGACCCACCACCAAAAGGATGACGGAGCAACTCACACCGGCTACTACAACCAAAAGGATGCAAGAGCAAAACACTCGCACAATCTGACATTAACAAGATGGCACACACACCACCAAAATGATGATCGTGCTAACTCACACCGACTACTACCACCAAAAGGATGATAAAGCAAAACACTCGCACAATCTGACATCAACAAGATGACAGACCCGCCACCAAAAGAATGGTGGAGCAAAACCACACCGGCTACAACGACCAAAAGGATGATAAAGCAAAACACTCGCACAATCTGACATCAACAAGATGACAGAGCCGCCACCAAAAGGATGATGGAGGAACTCACACAGGCTACTACCACCAAAAGGATGATGGAGGGAACTCAAACCGGCTACTACCACCAAAAGGATGATAGAGCAACACACTCGCACAATCTGACATCAACAAGATAACAGACCGACAACCAAAACGATGATGGAGCTAACTCACACCTGCTACTACCATCAAAAAGATGATAGAGCATAACACTCGCACAATATGCCATCAACAAGTTGAGAGACCCACCACCAAAAGGATGATGGAGCGAACTCACACCGGCTATTACCACCAAAAGACTGATAGAGCAAACAATCACACAATCTGACATCAACAAGATGGCAGACACACCACCAAAATGATGATGGAGCTAACTCACCGACTACTACCACCAAAAGGATGTTATAGCAAGACACTCGCACAATCTGACATCAACAAGATGACAGACCCACCACCAAAAGGATGACGGAGGGAACTCACACCGGCTACTACCACCAAAAGGATGATAGAGCAACGCACTCACATAATCTGCCATCAACAAAATGAGAGACCCACCACCAAAAGGAAGATGGAGCGAACTCACACCGGCTACTAACACCATAAGGATGATAAAGCAAAACAATCGGACAATCTGAAATCAACAAGATGACAGACCCACCACCAAAAGGATGATGGAGCAAACTCACACCGGCTACTACCACCAAAAGGATGATAGAGCTAATTACTCTCACAATATGACATCAACAAGATGACAGACCCACCACCAAAAGGATGATGGAGCAAACTCACACCGGCTACTACCACAAAAAGACTAATAGAGCAAATACTAACACAATCTAACATCAACAAGATGACAGACACACCACCAAAAGGATGATGAAGCTAACTCACACCGACTACTACCATCAAAAGGATGCTAGAGAAAAACACTCGTACAATCTGACATCAACAAGATGGCAGATACACCACCAAAATGATAATGGAGCTAACACAACCCAACTATTACCACCAAAAGGATGATATAGCAAAACACTCGCACAATCTGACATCAACAAGATTACAGACCTAAAACTAAAAGGATGATGGAGCGAACTCACACCGGATACTACCAACGAAAGGCTGATAGAGCAAACACTCGCACAATCTGAAATCAACAAGATGACAGACACACAACCAAAAGGATGATAAAGCAAAACACTCGCACAATTTGACATCAATAAGATGGCAGACACACCACCAAAATGATGATGGAGCTAACTCACACCGACTATTACCACCAAAGGGATGATATAGCAAAACACTTGCACAATCTGACATCAACAAGATGTCAGACCCACCACCAAAAGAATGACGGTGCAAACTCACACCGGCTACTACGACCAAAAGGATGATAGAGCAAAACACTCGCACAATCCGACATCAACAAGATGACAAACCCACCACCAAAAGGATGATGGAGAAAACTCACACCGGCTACTACCACCAAAAGGATGATAGAGAAACACACTCCCATAATCTGCCATCAACAAGATGAGAGACCCACCACCAAAAGGAAGATGGAACGAACTCACACTGGCCACAACAACCAAAAGGCTGATAGGGCAAATACTCAGACAATCTTAAATCAACAAGATGACAGACCCACCACCAAAAGGACGATGGAGCAAACTCACACCGGCTACTACCACAAAAAGGCTGATAGAGAAAAACACTGGCACAATCTGACATCAACAAGATGACAGACCCACCACCAAAATGATGATGGAAAAAACTCACACCGGCTACTACCGCCAAAAGACTGATAGAGCAAATACTCGCACAATCGGACATCAACAAGATGACAGACACACCACCAAAAGGATGATGGAGCTAACTCACACCGACTACTACCATCAAAAGGATGATTGAGCAAAACACTCGCACAATTTGACATCAACAAGATAATAGACTGATCACCAAAAGGATGATGGAGCTAAGTCACGCGGGCTACTACCACCAAAAGGATGATAGAGCATAACACTCGCACAATCTGCCATCAACAAGTTGAGAGACCCACCACCAAAAGGATGATGGGGCGAACTCACACCGGCTACTACCACCAAAAGGATGATAGAGAAAAACTCTTGCATAATCTGACATCAACAAGATGGCAGACCCAACACCAAAAGGATAATGGAGCGAACTCACACCGGCTACTACCAACAAAAGGCTGATAGAGCAAACACTCACACAATCTGAAATCAACAAGATGACAGACACACCACCAAAAGGATGATGGAGCTAACTCCCACCGACTACTACCACAAAAAGGATGATAGAGCAAAACACTCGCACAATCTAACATCAACAAGATGACAGACACACCACCAAAAGGATGACGGAGCGAACTCGCACCGGCTACTACCACCAAAAGGATGCTAGAGCAAAACACTCGCACAATCTGACATCAACAAGATGGCAGACACACCACCAAAATGATGACAGAGCTAACTCACACCGGCTACTAAAACCAAAAGGATGATATAGCAAAACACCCACACAATCTGACATCAACAATATTACAGACCCACCACCAAAAGGATGACGGAGCAAACTCACACCGGCTACTACGACCAAAAGGATGACAGAGCAAAACACTCGCTCAATCTGACATCAACAAGATGACAGACCCACCACAAAAAGGATGATGGAGCGAACTCACAGCGGATACTAACACCATAAGGATGATAAAGCAAAAAAATCGGACAATCTGAAATCAACAAGATGACAGACCCACCACCAAAAGGATGATGGAGCGAACTCACACCGGCTACTACCACCAAAAGGATGATGGAGCTAACTCACACCGACTACTACCATCAAAAGGATGATAGAACTAATTAATCGCACAAGCTAACATCAACAAGATGACATACCCACCAACAAAAGGATGATGGAGCAAACTCACACCGGCTAATACCACCAAAAGACTGATACATCAAATACTCGCACAATCTGACATCAACAAGATGATAGACACACCACCAAAAGGATGATGGAGCTAACTCACACCGACTACTGCCATCAAAAGGATGCTTGAGAAAAACCCTCGCACAATCTGACATCAACAAGATGGCAGACACACCACCAAAATGATGATGGAGCTAACTCAACCCGACTACTACCACCAAAAGGATGATATAGCAAAACACTCGCACAATCTGACATCAACAAGATGACAGACCCACAACTAATAGGATGATGGAGCGAACTCACACCGGCTACTACCAACAAAAGGCTGATAGAGCAAACACTCGCACAATCTGAAATCAACAAGATAACAGACACACCACCAAAAGGATGATGGAGCTAAGTCACACCGACTACTACCAGCAAAAGGATGATAGAGCAAAACACTCGCACAATCTAACATCAACAAGATGATAGACACACCACCAAAAGGATGACGGAGGGAATCACATCGGCTACTACCACCAAAAGGATGCTACAGAAAAACACTCGCATAATCTGACATCAATATGATGGCAGACACACCACCAAAATGATGATGGAGCTAACTCACACCGACTACTACCACCAAAAGGATGATATAGCAAAACACTTGCACAATCTGACATCAACAAGATGACAGATCCACCACCAAAAGGATGACGGTGCAAACTCACACCGGCTACTTCGACCAAAAGGATGATAGAGCAAGACATTCGCACAATCTGACATCAACGAGATGACAAACCCACCACCAAAAGGATGATGGAGGGAACTCACACCGGCTACTACCACCAAATAGATGATAGAGAAACACACTCGCATAATCTGCCATCAACAAGATGAGAGACCCACCACCAAAAGGAAGATGGAGCGAACTCACACTGGCCACAACCAACAAAAGGCTGATAGATACTCGGACAATCTTAAATCACCAAGATGACAGACCCACCACCAAAAGGATGATGGAGCAAACTCACACCGACTACTACCACCAAAAGGATGATAGAGCAAAACACTGGCACAATCTAACATCAACAAGATGACAGATCAACCACCAAAAGGATGTTGGAACAAACTCACACTGGCTACTACACACCAAAAGACTAATAGAGCAAATACTCACACAATATGACATCAACAAGATGACAGACACACCATCAAAAGGATGATGGAGCTAACTCACACCGACTACTACCATCAAAAGGATGATTGAGCAAAACACTCACACAATCTGACATCAACAAGATAACAGACTGGCCACCAAAAGGATGATGGAGCTAACTCACACCGATAACTACCACCAAAAGGATGATAGGGCAAAACACTCGTAAAACATGACATCAACAAGATAACAGACCTACCACAAAAAGGATGATGGGGCGAACTCACACCGGCTACTACCACCAAAAGGATGATAGAGCAAAACACTCACATTATCTGACATCAACAAGATGGCAGACCCAACACCAAAAGGATAATGGAGCGAACTCACACCGGCAACTACCAACAAAAGGATGATAGAGCAAACACTCACACAATCTGAAATCAACAAGATGACAAACACACCACCAAAAGGATGATGGAGCTAACTCCCTCCGACTACTACCACTAAAAGGATGATAGAGGAAAACACTCGCACAATCTTACATTAACAAGATCACAAACACACCACCAAAAGGATGATGGAGCAAACTCACACCGGCTACTACCACCAAATGGATGCTAGAGCAAAACACTCGCACAATCTGACATCAACAAGATGGCAGACACACCACCAAAATGATGATGGAGCTAACTCACACCGACTACCACCACCAAAAGGATGATATAGCAAAACACTCGCACAATTTGACATCAACAAGATGATAGACCCATCACCAAAAGGATGACGGAGCAAACTCACACCGGTTATTACGACAAAAAGGATGATATAGCAAAACACTTGCACGATCTGACAATAACAAGATGACAGACCCACCACCAAAAGGATGATGGAGGGAACTCACACAGGCTACTACCACCAAAAGGATGATAGAGCAACACACTCGCATAATCTGCCATCAACAAGATGAGAGACCCACCACCAAAAGGATGATGGAGGGAACTCACACCGGCTACTACCACCAAAAGGATGATAAAGCAACACACTCGCATAATCTGCCATCAATAAGATGAGAGACCCACCACCAAAAGGAAGATGGAGCGAACTCACACCGGCTACTACCTCCATAAGGATGATAAAGCAAAACACTCGGACAATCTGAAATCAACAAGATGACAGACCCACCACCAAAAGGATGATGGAGCAAACTCACACCGGCTACTACCACCAAAAGGATGATAAAGCAAAACACTAGCACAATCTGACATCAACATGATGACAGACCCACCACCAAAAGGATGATGGAGCAAACTCACACCGGCTACTACCACCAAAAGACTGATAGAGCAAATACTCGCACAATCTGACATCAACAAGATGACAGACACACCATGAAAAGGATGATGGAGCTAACTCACACCGACTACTACCATCAAAAGGATGATAGAGCAAAACACTCGCACAATTTGACATCAACAAGATAACAGACCGACAACCAAAAGGATGATGGAGCAAACTCACACCTGCTACTACCACCAAAAGGATGATAGAGCATAACACTCACACAATATGCCATCAACAAGTTGAGAGACCCACCACCAAAAGGATGATGGAGCGAACTCACACCGGCTATTACCAACAAAAGGATGATAGAGCAAAACACTCGCATAATTTGACATCAACAAGATTACAGACACACCACCAAAAGGATGATGGAGCTAACTCACACAGACTACTACCACCAAAAGGATGATAGGGCAAAACACTCGTACAACATAACATCAACAAGATAACAGACCTACCACCAAAAGGATGATGGGTCGAACTCACACCGGCTACTACCACCAAAAGGATGATAGAGCAAAACACTCGCACAATCTAACATCAACAAGATGACAGACACACCACCAAAAGGATGACGGAGGGAATCACACCGGCTACTGCCACCAAAAAGATGCTAGAGAAAAACACTCGCACAATCTGACATCAATAAGATGGCAGACACACCACCAAAATGATGATGGAGCTAACTCCCACCGACTACTACCACAAAAAGGATGATAGAGCAAAACACTCGCACAATCTAACATCAACAAGATGACAGACACACCACCAAAAGGATGACGGAGCGAACTCGCACCGGCTACTACCACCAAAAGGATGCTAGAGCAAAACACTCGCACAATCTGACATCAACAAGATGGCAGACACACCACCAAAATGATGACAGAGCTAACTCACACCGGCTACTAAAACCAAAAGGATGATATAGCAAAACACCCACACAATCTGACATCAACAATATTACAGACCCACCACCAAAAGGATGACGGAGCAAACTCACACCGGCTACTACGACCAAAAGGATGACAGAGCAAAACACTCGCTCAATCTGACATCAACAAGATGACAGACCCACCACCAAAAGGATGATGGAGCGAACTCACAGCGGATACTAACACCATAAGGATGATAAAGCAAAAAAATCGGACAATCTGAAATCAACAAGATGACAGACCCACCACCAAAAGGATGATGGAGCGAACTCACACCGGCTACTACCACCAAAAGGATGATGGAGCTAACTCACACCGACTACTACCATCAAAAGGATGATAGAGCTAATTAATCGCACAAGCTAACATCAACAAGATGACATACCCACCAACAAAAGGATGATGGAGCAAACTCACACCGGCTAATACCACCAAAAGACTGATACATCAAATACTCGCACAATCTGACATCAACAAGATGATAGACACACCACCAAAAGGATGATGGAGCTAACTCACACCGACTACTACCATCAAAAGGATGCTTGAGAAAAACCCTCGCACAATCTGACATCAACAAGATGGCAGACACACCACCAAAATGATGATGGAGCTAACTCAACCCGACTACTACCACCAAAAGGATGATATAGCAAAACACTCGCACAATCTGACATCAACAAGATGACAGACCCACAACTAATAGGATGATGGAGCGAACTCACACCGGCTACTACCAACAAAAGGCTGATAGAGCAAACACTCGCACAATCTGAAATCAACAAGATAACAGACACACCACCAAAAGGATGATGGAGCTAAGTCACACCGACTACTACCAGCAAAAGGATGATAGAGCAAAACACTCGCACAATCTAACATCAACAAGATGATAGACACACCACCAAAAGGATGACGGAGGGAATCACATCGGCTACTACCACCAAAAGGATGCTACAGAAAAACACTCGCATAATCTGACATCAATATGATGGCAGACACACCACCAAAATGATGATGGAGCTAACTCACACCGACTACTACCACCAAAAGGATGATATAGCAAAACACTTGCACAATCTGACATCAACAAGATGACAGATCCACCACCAAAAGGATGACGGTGCAAACTCACACCGGCTACTTCGACCAAAAGGATGATAGAGCAAAACATTCGCACAATCTGACATCAACGAGATGACAAACCCACCACCAAAAGGATGATGGAGGGAACTCACACCGGCTACTACCACCAAATAGATGATAGAGAAACACACTCGCATAATCTGCCATCAACAAGATGAGAGACCCACCACCAAAAGGAAGATGGAGCGAACTCACACTGGCCACAACCAACAAAAGGCTGATAGATACTCGGACAATCTTAAATCACCAAGATGACAGACCCACCACCAAAAGGATGATGGAGCAAACTCACACCGACTACTACCACCAAAAGGATGATAGAGCAAAACACTGGCACAATCTAACATCAACAAGATGACAGATCAACCACCAAAAGGATGATGGAACAAACTCACACTGGCTACTACACACCAAAAGACTAATAGAGCAAATACTCACACAATATGACATCAACAAGATGACAGACACACCATCAAAAGGATGATGGAGCTAACTCACACCGACTACTACCATCAAAAGGATGATTGAGCAAAACACTCACACAATCTGACATCAACAAGATAACAGACTGGCCACCAAAAGGATGATGGAGCTCACTCACACCGATAACTACCACCAAAAGGATGATAGGGCAAAACACTCGTAAAACATGACATCAACAAGATAACAGACCTACCACAAAAAGGATGATGGGGCGAACTCACACCGGCTACTACCACCAAAAGGATGATAGAGCAAAACACTCACATTATCTGACATCAACAAGATGGCAGACCCAACACCAAAAGGATAATGGAGCGAACTCACACCGGCAACTACCAACAAAAGGATGATAGAGCAAACACTCACACAATCTGAAATCAACAAGATGACAAACACACCACCAAAAGGATGATGGAGCTAACTCCCTCCGACTACTACCACTAAAAGGATGATAGAGGAAAACACTCGCACAATCTTACATTAACAAGATCACAAACACACCACCAAAAGGATGATGGAGCAAACTCACACCGGCTACTACCACCAAATGGATGCTAGAGCAAAACACTCGCACAATCTGACATCAACAAGATGGCAGACACACCACCAAAATGATGATGGAGCTAACTCACACCGACTACCACCACCAAAAGGATGATATAGCAAAACACTCGCACAATTTGACATCAACAAGATGATAGACCCATCACCAAAAGGATGACGGAGCAAACTCACACCGGTTATTACGACAAAAAGGATGATATAGCAAAACACTTGCACGATCTGACAATAACAAGATGACAGACCCACCACCAAAAGGATGATGGAGGGAACTCACACAGGCTACTACCACCAAAAGGATGATAGAGCAACACACTCGCATAATCTGCCATCAACAAGATGAGAGACCCACCACCAAAAGGATGATGGAGGGAACTCACACCGGCTACTACCACCAAAAGGATGATAAAGCAACACACTCGCATAATCTGCCATCAATAAGATGAGAGACCCACCACCAAAAGGAAGATGGAGCGAACTCACACCGGCTACTACCTCCATAAGGATGATAAAGCAAAACACTCGGACAATCTGAAATCAACAAGATGACAGACCCACCACCAAAAGGATGATGGAGCAAACTCACACCGGCTACTACCACCAAAAGGATGATAAAGCAAAACACTAGCACAATCTGACATCAACATGATGACAGACCCACCACCAAAAGGATGATGGAGCAAACTCACACCGGCTACTACCACCAAAAGACTGATAGAGCAAATACTCGCACAATCTGACATCAACAAGATGACAGACACACCATGAAAAGGATGATGGAGCTAACTCACACCGACTACTACCATCAAAAGGATGATAGAGCAAAACACTCGCACAATTTGACATCAACAAGATAACAGACCGACAACCAAAAGGATGATGGAGCAAACTCACACCTGCTACTACCACCAAAAGGATGATAGAGCATAACACTCACACAATATGCCATCAACAAGTTGAGAGACCCACCACCAAAAGGATGATGGAGCGAACTCACACCGGCTATTACCAACAAAAGGATGATAGAGCAAAACACTCGCATAATTTGATATCAACAAGATTACAGACACACCACCAAAAGGATGATGGAGCTAACTCACACAGACTACTACCACCAAAAGGATGATAGGGCAAAACACTCGTACAACATAAC
>CAWUDS030006174.1:0-39585 GCA_963859935.3 Lathyrus sativus | reverse complement strand
ATCCAGTTTTCGAATGAGTATCAAGTAATAACAACAACCAGGCCACATTGTTCATGCAAAGATTCAATGTTCTTAAAACAATTCAAACTAATTTCAACTTAACCTAAGCAAGAACATCTCAAACTCTAAAAAATTCTTACACACAATACCCATACAAGTATAACAATGCAAATCAATACAACTTACACATACATAACATATTTACAATGCTAGAAGAAAGTATCTAATTTTTTCCCACATAAACCCTAACCACATGCGTCTAAAAAGAACAAGGATTAAATAACAGACGTCAAACTTGTAATGTAGTGGATAGAGAGAATGGAGATTGAAACTGAAACTTGGGAAAATTTTCTTCACTTACAAAGGTACAGGTGAGAGAGACAAGAGAATGTATGTTGTGTGTTTTGTGCTAGAGATAAGAGGGAAGGGAAAGAAAAAAAGGGAAGTGGGGAAAGGTTTGCCCCACAAAATCTAGCAAAAATTCCTTGGGCCTATGAATTTTGGCCCACCAAATAAAATAACTTAAGTAATGTGGCAGAAAAATTGACATTTTATTCTGTCTCGCTGAGTTTGCATAGCGAACTTCCAGCGAGCATTCGCCCCAAGTTCGCCCAGCGAACTCAAGGCGAATGAGATAGATTATTGAAAAAAAATTATTTTCTTCACCTTATACCACAAAACTTTCTATACTAATCTAACACTAACAATGCAATAAAGATGAAAGGGTACTTAAAACATTGGGGTGCCTCCTAACTAGCGCTTTGTTTAACATCGTTTGAACTCGATGGTCTGACAGTGAAACCTCAGAACTAAAAGCAATTGAATTAGCTTCTGGATGAACTCACTCTACCACAAAAGTCCTCAACCATTGTCATGACCAGTTCTTGGTCCACTTTTCCTCAAGAATAAAAAATTCCAACACGACTTCATCATAGCCTCCTTGGCATCTTCATCCTTTTTTTCAAAACCGCTTCAATCTTTGCACTTTGATCCTTATTTTTTTGATGCAACTCTTGCGTCTTCATCTTTTTTTTATTTTCACTGCAACTCTTGCATCTTCATTTCTCACTTGAAAATCATCTCCACTTGATTTGAATACACCACACCTTTGAAAAGTGTAAAACACACTTCTTCATCATTTGTCCTCACCTTCATTATGCCTTCATCAACATCAATTAACATTCTTGCAATTTTCATGAAGGGTCTTCCAAGGATTATTGGTGTATCCTCGTCTTCTTCCATATCCATGACAACAAAATCAACCGAAAATATAAATTTGTCGACTTTCAATAACATGTCTTCAACAACACCATGCGGACGAGTCCTAGACTTGTCTGCAAGTTGTAAAGTCATGTTGGTTGATTTCACCTCCATGTTCTCAAGTATTTTCACCACGAACTAAGGAATCAAGTTGATACTACCACCCATATCGACCAAATCCTTACACTTGAAATCACTACCTATAGTTATAGGTAGAGCTACTCTTTTCAGATCTCCTTCCTTCTGGAGAAGAATGCTTTGGATGATAGCACTGCAATTTGCATTGAGCTTAATGGTTTTCTTATCCGTATATCTCTTCTTTGTTGTAAATATGTCCTTCATGAATTTTGCATACTTTGGCATTTTCTCTAGAGCCTCGGAAAATGGAGTGGTTTTTTGCATCCGACTAAATATGTCTAAAAATCTAGTATAATGCTTCTCATTGTCTTTTTTCGTATGAGTCTTAAGATAAGGTAACTTTTTCATTGGAACTTCACTCTCATGCTCCTTTCCTTTCTTACTTTTTTTTAACTTTTCCTCTCTTAACTTCTTCTCTGCTTCCTCTTTTTCAAGTAACTCCTTATCATTATTTTTTTTCAACTTCTTCCAAAATTTCATCCTCCTTTTCAACTTCAACAGTTTTCTCCATAACATTCTTATCAACTCTCACACCAATTGTTCTCCCACTCCTAGTAAAGATGGCTTTACATGATTCCTTCAGATTCACTTGAGTATTAGCCTGAAAAGTTTCTTTATGTTGGTCGGCTAATTGCTTGGACAATTGTCCTACTTGAGTTTCAAGGTTCCGAATTGCCGCATCCATACTCACTGTTGCTCTAAATATTTCATGGATGTTGTTTGTTATTTTCTTCAACTTGATGTAATTGTCCATTAGGTATATAATGTATCAATTTCAGTGTAACTTTGGTATGAGACCGTTTCAATTTTCTTGTAATTGTAATGTTTGGTTTAATTAATAAATGAGATTGTTATTTGAAACATAAAGTATTACGCAACAATTATAATAGGAAAATAAGTCGTTACAATAAGCACTTTAATGTGAAAATGTCATTACAAACATAACAAAAAGGCACATAATGTGCAACTATCAAAATGAAACTTAAACCATACAATAGAATTGTCAAACATTACCAAAAGGCACATAATGTGAAACTGTCAAAATGAAACTTAAACCATACAATGGAACTGTCAAACATTACCAAAAGGCACATAATGTGCAATTGTAAAATGAAACTGAAATCATATAATGGAACTGTCAAACATTTCCAAAAAGAACAAAATGTGAAATTGTCAAATGAAACTTAGGAACTGTTAAACATTACAAAAAAACACACCGTCTACAACTGACATCGACATATCATTGTGCAAATATCCTAGAAATGTCATTATATGATCTCAATGCCTTAAAACATATCCTTAACATAGGGTTTGGTGCCACCATAGTTGTTTATTGTGTAAATGTTACCTTCTCATCCTCAGGGATCATGAATGGGTCATTATTGGTTACTCTTAGACCTTTAATTGCTTTGGTCTTCAATGTTCTCTATTCGAACAAAATTATTCATATCTATTATGTTTTTATGATAACAAAGTACTTGAAGAACAATTGGGAATACTAACATATGTTCAAGTATGTAAGATTATACGCTTAAAATTTAACTCAGAGCTAACCCTGATGAAAGCATATGTAGAGAAGCTAAAAGATTTAGATTATGAAGGATCACAATCTGGTGACTCTGAACTTAGTATCTCAATTTTTGGAGGATCAGAATCTGATTGTGGCATCTCAGTTTCGGATGATAGCTCAGACTCTAAAGACCTCAGCTAAAAGTGATCAGCTTCTAGTCCGTACTCTATCTCCAATACCATACAAATCTTGTTAACAATAGATTGTGAAAAAGGCAAATAAGGTTTCTTAGTTCAAGGCTCAAGGAAAGTTGATGTCACCTCTTAAGTCTGTCCTAACATTTTGGTTGATACTTAGTATGAGAAATACGCAATGTACAAAGTTATTACACAATGGATAATGATCTTAATCGAATTTATCTTCCAACATCTCTCTTGGAAATGCTTCTCAACAAAGAATACTTATGTAAGTCTCCTTCCAATGACTCTTTTTTAGCCTCTATAAAAGTGAGTTGAAGATTTGAAGGAAGATTATTCAATAATAGAAAAACAATCTGACGAGCATAAGTTTGAGTTTAAGTTTTTATAGCTATTTATTGCACAAGTTCTTAAGATTTCTTATCTTTATATATCTTAGAAATTTTAAGTGTTAATAATCTTTGTGGTTGTTGTATCTATTATATACTTCTGATTGTACATCAAGTATAGTTATTATCTATTCTCCTAAATTATTTGTTTAGAAAAGAGGAAATATATTTCTAGTTTGCTTGAGCAGTGAAAATCACTTGCTATTTTTCTTGAGCAATGGAAGTCTCTTGCCTGTATGCTTGAGCATAAGTCTCTTGCTAATTTTCTTGAGCAGAAGTCTCTTTCTAGCGTGATTGAGCAATTGAAGTCTCTTGCTAGTTTGCTTTAGTAAAGTGTAATCGGTTTGATTATAATGGAAATATCTTGTTAGACAAGGGGGCTGAACTACTCTCAGTTTAGGGGAGGAGCCAGTATAACTTTGTGTGTTGCTTTACTTTTACTTTTAATTGTTATTCATTCTGCCTACAATATTTGTTAACACAAAAATACAATATTTGAGTATAAAACTTAGATCCTATTCAGATACATCTAAGTCAAAACATATAATGATTGTTAAAGATTAACAATAGCTAATGATTGATATTATCAAATGTGAATGCTAAAGTTATAAAAGTTATTAAAAAACAATGAAAACACAGTTAATAAATGCATCTAAAGAGCATAAAAAAGGAAGTAAGAAGAGCAAAAGAAGAGCGAGAAAGTAAAAAGATTAAAGAAAAATGAGTTGAAAGAAGTTGGGGAAACAAACCTTTTGAGTTTACCGAGTTAGTTAAGGTAGATAAATGAGTTTGTGAATAGACTAAAATGTTTGGTTTGGTTACTATTAAGACACGAGACGCGACTATGTTTCTTCTGTGTATGCTTTATTTTCATTTATTTCAAAGTTAGCTATTTTTTTCATTTTTTTAAATTTCTTTCAATAAATAAGTAATAAAGTGCAATAATGGATTTTTCTATTTTTAACATGCCCTTTTATTTAATACTATTGGAATTTGTGATTTTTTCATCAAAATAACCATGTTCTTCAATTAATTTTCTAAAATAACCATAATTTCAAAAAAAAAAACTAATTATGTTTCTAACAAAAAACAAATCGTGCATAAAAGGAGTAGCCAGACCCAACGGCGCATGCATACATCTGTTGTACACAGACGTCAACATGCATTGCGCATGCTCATAGGTAGGGCTGGACAAACACCCACGGCCCAACCCAAACTGCAAAAACCAAAAGAAAAAAAGGAATTAGGCGAGTTCAAACGGCCCAACTGGTTCACCGGGTGATGGAACCGGGTTCAACCGGATTTTAATGGGCGGGCCCGGGTAGTAAAAACTAGATCGCGGGTACCCTAACTTGCTCATATGAAACACATGCTAAACTAGACCATTTTGTACTTGGGTTACTACTCCCTCAACCATCCTCTCACATTCACTCACGTTAACTCTCATTCAACATTTCTCTCACTACAGCTTTGAGAAACCCTAGCAGCTCCTCTCTACTAACCAATCGCCGTCACTCATCACCATCACATAGAACACCGGTCCACCACCATCACTCACCACCATTAACTCCACCATGACGAACACCACCACCGCCACTCTCATCTCCTTTTTTCACCATTTTCACGATGAACAACAAAATTTGAAGTTGTGATCTGATCTTATTTCTTCTATTGTTTGATTTTTGGTTGCAAGGTTTGTAGATTTTATTCAAGTTCAGAGTTTTTTACTTTAAGGTTTTTCTATTTAGGATTTTTCTATTGTTGTTCTACTTTCGAATAATTTTTGTGTTGATCTTCTGTTTCCTTTTTGTCTACAAGGTAAAGATTAAGGTTATTTCAATAAAAGTAAAGGTATAATCTTGTTTGACTTCATATTATGAAGGATCATTTGTCGTATACAAACTTGTTTGAACTAAGTGTCTATTTTTAAGTGATAGAGTTTAGGGGTGCTAAAACTTGTCGAGATGACATTTCTAGTAATATAGTTCATTGAAAACTATACAAAAAAAAAATAACATGGATCATTTCAATACAAATCTTGGACACTCATCTCCTGCTACTGCTATTGCTCCTACCACACATGCAAGAGGTGATCTTAACTTGAAAAAGATTGAAACTTATGATTATTGAGTTTATTAGAGTTGTTATATAGTTGAAAGTATCAAATTTTCAAAATATTTACATACTGTTATTTATGTTTGCAGAACACCTGCCTTAATACCGGTTCTGTAAGACAAGGAATTCATCCTTGAAAAATATGTCCTTCAAATTCACAAACATGTATGCATGCATTATATCTATTGTATTTTTCTGGATGTTTTTCTAGTTGTTTTTTCTTCTGCATGTTTTGGAATTTTTTATTTTTACTCAGTTGAGGTCATCAAGATCAGGAGTTGGTGTTGTAGCTAAACCTCAAGGTAAGATTGTTTAGCTGAACCAGACACACGTTGTTTTGATGTGATAATTTATTTTAAGTTTAATGTTTGTAAATTGTAATGATGGTGGAGTTCTATAATGCAGTTGTAAAAGCAGTGTTGTATAAAGATGTAGAAATCATAATACTTCATTTTTATGTGATATATATTCCCTTGCTTTCATATTTGGAAAAATCATAATGCTAATATGAAACTTGTTAAGTCCATTTTGAACGCAAAAGGCACTTGATTCAGGTAACACAATTTCATTTTAGGTAACATGTTGAATTCAAAAAAGACATATCTCACATGTCAGCACATCTAGCCATAGGAATAACATTTGGTTACTTAGGGAGACTTACAAACTTCAGTGGCTAGAATTAAAAAAATGCTTGAACTTAGTGCTTCTGGCCACTAGGCTGAATTAGTCTTTTTAATATGTAAGCAAGTTCATTTCATGAAGGTGTACTATTATTTTAAGGTGTAGAAAGTAACATATGTAGAAGTAACTATTGTGTTTAATTTTGGATCATGTAAGAAGAAACACAAAATATGAATTGCGCATAATGCTCTACTTAGTGAAACATTACTATTAATTATATCAAATTGTGTTTTTGATAATTTAGATTTATGTTTGATTTAATTTAATTTGTAGCTCAAAATGTGTGGTCTTAACAAAAAAATAAACCCAATAACCCGTATAAATCGTTTGTCTAAAAATATGATCCGTGCTAACCCAACCCATCCAAACCGATTAAGAAAATGGACAGAAGTAGGCTTATAGTTCTCAATCGCGGGTTGGCATGGGTGAGGCTTTTGGGTCCAAAACCACCCAACACAGCCAATTGTCTAACCCTATTTAATTTGCTTAGGGTTTTTATTTATCATTTTAACAATAAAATAATTTTAAATAAAATGGAAAATCAAAAATTATTTATAATATTATTTCATAAAATTGAATTACACAACGATTGAATAGAAAATCAATGACTTTCTTGATCGTAACTCCCCGTGGTTCCAACCCGACGCATTTGCTTGTGTCACACCCTAATTTTGACCCTGAATCACCGAATAAAAGCATCTATCATAGCATTAACATCATATGCACATCATAACATACATTGCATACTGCATAATGCCTAAAATGTCAACCAGAATAATTTCTCAGATTTACTGACAGACCGGTCAAACTAATTCTCAATTATACATGAAATCAGTGTATGGAAAATTTCAAAACAGAGTTTGCAGATGTCAGTATTGTTAATCTACGGTCCGCGTAGTTTAACCTGGCGTGCTCGTTTTATTTTTTCGACGACTTTTTTCAGTCACATCTTGATCAACCGAGTCTTTTAACCGGTCAAAATTTATTTCAAAATCTGATCAAACGCTATATGTTTTCGAGTGGTTTATTTTGCACTGGTCATTTTAGTGCATTCATTTTATTTTTTCGAGCAAATTTGCGTCTGACTGTTAGTCTTTTTTTTTATTAGTTTATTTTTTGTTTTTAGCCAAAGTAATTAGAACACTTAATTAAAATTATTCTAGTATTTGATTAGTATATTTTGTTTTTTAGTTTATTTATTAAATATTTTATTTTATAATTAAGAAAAATAGTTGATAATAAAGCCAATAGAAATTGATACTTTGGATACCCTTTTGTCAATGCAATCCGCGGTGCCAGCTCATATTTTGGATTTAAGTGCTTTCAAATTTTTAAGAGGAATCCAATGTACTCTCTCCACTCGTGCGAACAGCTAGGAGTGGATTTAAAATTAACAAGGACACCCCACTCACAGAATAACCAGCTGGCATTTTGGCGAAAAGTGAATAACCACCACCACGTTTTCCTTACTCCCCCACTCTCTCTTAGATTGAGGACCCACCCACATATTTCTCTCATTCTGAGACTTATAAAAAAAGAAAAATTATAGAAAATGGACTTGATCCTCTCCTCTAATTTCCTTTTATTCTTGCTTCCTTTTTTAATTCTATCAGACAACACATCATAAAAAGGTCATCCTCAAAATTTCTTCTTCTTGACTCTGCAAACAAAATAAAAACTCTCTCTTTCTCTCTCTCATTAAATAAAAAATATATATTCTTCACTCTTCACCTTCGGCAAAGAGAGGAGTTTTCTACAAAATCTTCTTCTCCACTATACTCTCTCTCTCTCTCTCTCTCTCTCTCTCTCTCTCTCTCTCTCTTTCTCTCTCTCTCTCTCTCTATCTCTATCTCTATCTCTATCTATCTATCTATCTATCTCTGTCTTTCATTTTGGTCGAAAGGAGGAAGGATACAAAAATTTCTTCTTCCTCTCAACAAAACCATCATAGCCATTCTCCATTTCACTCCAACAACAACATTACGATAACATTGTTCAAGCGAACCACGAGCTTGTAACACCACCACTTCGAATCCTTGCTTACGAGAATTTCAACATCAATTAACACCTTCAGCTCATCCCGTTTCCGACACTAAACAACAACAAGAGCATAACAACAATAACTTATGGTTGTGCCGTTTGGTTTTAAGTTGTTTCTATTCACTTTTGAACCAACATTTCAACACAAAGATCCGATTTTGTGAGCGTTGTGATCCACCTCCACAAACAACAAGTAGATTTCTCCGAAAAAGCACTCACGGTTTTGTAGCTCCAGCTAAAACATAGTAGACCACTATTGAAAAGTATATTTCCGGCAAATATTTTTAATATCGTATCCACAGAGATTGGTGTTATTCCCGCCGTTCTATAATTTCGATTGTTGTAAGTTCAAAGGTATTCAAATTGTTTGTTGATGAATAAATTATTCTTTTTACTTATAAGAAAAATAGGACAATAAAAATGGTTTTAGAATAAAGTTTAGAAGCCTTGTCAAGATTGAGTTTCATTATCTTTGTTCTTTATGTATTCTTAATATCACATGCATGCATTCAAACTCCATTGATAATATTCAAGTGTCCTCTCAATAATATTTATGTCTAAATAAAATTGTGATAGTTACTACATAAATCCTTACACGATCTCTCCATCTAACTATTGATATAATAATCTTGAATGCTTAACACAATAGAAAAAGTAGTGAATAAATCTATCTCTACAATTTATTCTCTACTTGGAAAAATATTTTAGTTCAACAATCAAACTACCTTTCTCAACAATAATTCAATTTTAATTTTGTAATGTAAAGAGAAAAAATATTATTCCTTATCAAAGATGAAGTTTGTTACATACAAGGATACAAATGTTACATAAACAACAAAAGATAAGTACTACCTCAACCTTGCCAAGAAGGAATTTAGCTACTCATCATCTTCATTGGTTCCATGGAAAATTCTTCAAGAATTTCTTCTTGCATGCAAAAACTCTCCAAAGACAAGAAAATCCTCTAAAATCTTTCTAAGATCACCTTACAAACCTAAGAGATACTAAGACTAAAGGGTGAAATGATTGTGTCTTACATGCAAGGGAAAAGTGCAATAAATAGAATATGGGGAGCCACCCTACAAAAAGTGTTCTTTTCTTCCAAGATATGACATGTGTGACAATCTTTGCAAGTGACTGATTTCACCCAGTTCGCGGCGCGAAGGGTGGTCGCGGCGCGAATTGCCCAGTTTGAGAATTCCTTGCTCTGCTTTGTGATTCCTCATCAATTCCTTTCCCAAACTTTTATCCTCACGAGTTGCTCTGGAGATCATTCTTTTCTTGACATACATTCTACAAAACTAGAGAAAAGGTGAAATATCTATTCGAAACAAAACAAAATAACTAAAATTGAATGTTTTACTAAATTGTGATAAAAACTTGTGTGAATTTAATAAGAAATCGGTAAAAAGGGACCGATAAAATATATAAAAATTAATGAAGATGATGAGTAGCTAAATTCCTTCTTGGCAAGGGTTGTTTTTTATTTGGTTTTTTATTCTAATTTAATTTAGCAACTAGAGTTGTTTTTTGTTTTTCATATGTTCAAAATCTTTTTTTTTGCTGGAAATTTAATTTGAGTTATGGATACTGAGTTATCGGTGAGAAAAGATATATTGATTGATGTTTTTCTTTGATTGCCATGTGTTGCTTCCTCATTGGTCCTTTATGGAAATTTGAGAGAAATAGTTTATTGGCTTCCTTTTGGTCTCCACTATTATTGTTTTGATTTTTGTGTTGAATTTTGTTTTATATATACTTATTTTATTTAAAGTACAAATTGGGCTAGAAAGTAATAATTTTAAGTCCATGTATCATATTCTATTTGCTTCTCTTGTATTCTATTTGCTCCCCTACATGTTGTAAATAAATTGGTAATATTGTAAATAATTTGGTTGCTACTTTTTAATCTAGATGCCTGGTGAGAAATCAGATTTTTTCCATTGAATTCGATAATTCTATGTCGCATCAGTACTCCTTTGAGTGGAGATAGACATTTGCATGAATTGGTTAAAATTTTCCTTAATCTTTGAGCTTCCACCTTGGTTTTGTGGAGGTTGGTTGTAATTTTAATACGGTTGACAGTTAGAAGAACTCGGCTCTTGCCTCCACCCTTGTTGTTAACCTTGGTTATTGCTTTGATATGTTGGTCTTGGTTGATAGTCTTGATTTTGGTTTCTCACATGGTTGGCTTCTTCAACAACCGGTAGACAATATCCGGTAGGATGATCACCTTTGCACAATTCACAACTTGCAAATTAAGCCACCAAATTTTCTATACATTGAATTCGACAATTCTATGTCACATCCGTACTCTTTTGAGTGGAGATAGACATTTGCATGAATTGGTTAAAAGTTTCCTTAATCTTTGAGCTTCCACCTTGGTATTGTGGAGGTTGGTTGTAATTTTAATACAGTTGATAGTTAGAAGAACTCGACTCTTGCCTCCACCCTTGTTGGTAACCTTGGCTATTGTCGCTACTGCGAAAAAAGGTGTCGGCAAAGACAGAAGAGTCGCCACCTATCGTTATTTATCCCACAGGAGAGGAAAGGAAACGATCAGGAGAAACCTAGCGAAAAGGGGATACGATTGGTCATCGCAACCAAATCTCTGGGTTTGGGAGTCGGTTACGCAAGGGGAAAATATTAGCACTCCTCACGTCCGTTGTACTCAACGGGATCCACGCTTGTTTGTTTATCTGACGGGTTGGTTATATATCTACCTATCAAGGCTGGTTTAAAAGAAAAATAAAGGAAAAGGAGTGACTCGACCGAACTTCGCAGTTCTGGGCCTACGTACTCCCTCGTACAATGGGAAAGTCAGAGTCAACGTAGTTCGGCTAACTACAGGTGATGGGGGGAAGGTTGCTCTCCAATACATCAGTATTGTGCCTACGTACTCTCAAAAGGTATGAGAGATCAGAGTGAACGTAGTTCGAGATAAAACGGAACACAGATTCGTTCAAGTGTTTTTTACCCGAGTGAAGTTAACAAACAGTTCTAGATGTTTGGTGTATGCAACTCGCTCGTCGGAGACTTGTGCGTTACCGTTCACGGTAGAACTGAGAGTTAACAACACTCTTTTCATCAGAAAAGTTTCCTTGAATTAAAGGAGCCCACGGGGAAAAAGAGAGTTTGAAAGTTTGTTTTTGTCTTTTACGAAAGAAGTGTTTTTTATGAATGTTTGTAATTCATATCGCACTAGAGACTATGACTTAGGGACGAATGCGTCGCACATCGCCCTAAGGGCGTGTACTAAACACTCTAGGAAATTGAGGAGAAGCCCCCCAATCACCACTTCCTAAGTAGCTTAAGGCTCGTAACGTACAGTACAAATTTGCCTTTATTATGTGTTTTACTGTTGTTTTGAGATGAGAAGAGAAAAAAGACTCTACAGGGGAAACTATCAAGTATCCTACTGTTGTCATACAATATGGCCCTAATGTTGAGTTTGAAAGGGGAACCTACCCTACTGTTATCATGCATGGATTCATCCTAATGTCTATCACCACTATCCTTATCAAAGGAAGTGAGAACCCTAAGGGAACATGTTAAAGGGAAACACCAGCAGAAATCATTAAGCAGATGAGTACAGCTATCAAGCTACTGAAATAAGAACATGTATAGATATGCAATGCATCAGCACAAGCAGAAGGAGGAAGCCTCAACTTCTAATGCAGACATCACAAGCACAGAAGAAAAAAGAACACACAAGAAAGGGAGGATCACCTCAACCTTCAATGCAATCAAGCAAGGGTAAGTAAGAAAGCAGATAAACAACCAAGAAAAGAGAGGCACACCTCAACCTTTCAATGTAACCATGCACCTAAATAAGAGTATCTACTCATGCAAGTCTATCCTAATGCATCGCAGCAATTAGATAGTCAATCAATCAATGCAGTCAAGCACCTAAACAAGAGGATCTACTCATGCAAGTCTATCCTAATGCATCACAGCAAACAGATAGCAATCAAGTGATTTAATTATGCAATCAACTAAGCCAACCAACAGGCAAGCAAACAAGAAAATAATCCATCAGGAGAGAGGCATACATGAAGAGCAACAAGGAAATCATCCCAAGGCTACATCATGTTGGATGTGTATCAACACAAGAGTCCATCATGAGCTCAACCTCTTCATGGAATGCACAGGGTACTTCCTGTGGAAGACCAGACCCTCACAAGAGGGACCCTATGTCAATAGGACAGATAAGTGAATATGGTAGGGAACCTAGAGGTCAATCTAAGGTTATGAGTTTGTGTGTATCAACACAGGAGTCCATCATGGGCTCAACCACTTCATGGAATGTACAGGGTACTTCCTATGGAAGACCATACTCTCATAAGAGGGATCCTATGTCAATAGGACAAAGAGAAATGAGGTAGACCTTAAATGTCAATCTAAGGTTTGAGTTAATGTGCATCAGCACATGAGTCCTTCACGGGCTCAACCTCTTCATGGAATTCACAGGGTACTTCCTATGGAAGACCAGGCTCTCACAAGAGGGATCTTATGTCAATAGGATAAAGAGTGGGTGATTAAGAACCTAGAGTTTATCTAAACTGTTAGGTTAATGTGCATCATCACAGGAGTCCTTCATGGGCTCAACCTCTTTATGGAATGCACAGGGTACTTCCTAGTGAAGACCAGGCTCTCACAAGAGGGATCCTATGTCAATAGGACAAAGAGTGGATTGAGGTGATGGGAAGCATGGTGAGAACCTAAGGAAATCACCATGGCACTCAAACAAATTCATCTCTTTCGAGAGTAGTCCTTAATGGTTCAACCTCTTCATGGAATGCTGAAAAGGATTACTTAAGGCAAGGCTTGAGGAAAGCAAAGCAAAGGAGAAGTCATCCACCTAAAGCCTCTAAAGAAACCCTAATAGATGAGTTCTAAAGGACATTCATCCTTATGGAGCTAAGAGCACTATCAAGGCTTGAGAATTACCCTACAAAGGTATCAACCTATTCACTGGTCTATCATGAAAGAATTGGATGCTCAAGGTTGGTTATAAGGTCACTTATGAGGCCAAACTATGAGAAGGTCATGTGTAGGACACACTAAAAACAGCCATAAGGTAAAATCTAAGAAAAATAGGAAATCACTCCTAAAAACTCTAATAAAAATTCTAAAGATCACTTAAGTTCTTAAGAGTCTAGGGATAAAATCTTGGATCAAAATTCTAATCCTAAGGGCATTAACAGATAGCAGCATCCTAAGGTGTGTTATGGAAGGTGTAAATGAGAAGGGTCCTAAAGACCTAGTTCAAGACCTGGCCTAAACGCCTCTAAAAAATCAGAGAAAAATACTACAAGATACTTAATGCATCAACAATAATCACACAAAAAATCAGGAACTCATTCCAAATATCCATCAAGATATAAATTCTACAAGTAGACATACAAATTCTCAATTAAAGAAAGGAGCAATCATGAAAAAATCAAATTAAATTGAGAAATACCTCTAAAAATAAACCAAAATCATGTAAAATCTCTTAATACATTAAAGAAATAGAGGGAAAATTTTCAAGAATTAATGAGCATTTTTACTATTTTTTATGGAATTAAACAATCATGCATAACAACCATAAAAAAATAAGGAAAAGAATGGAAAAATGATTAAAAGTGCGTGTCAAATAGCAAATATTCTAAGTTGAAAATGGCATTGGGCCCAGAAAGGGGGTGCGCTTAGTAAAATAAGGCCCGGGTCCATCAAGAATTCACATGATCACATGCGCTCAGTCAAAGTTGTACCACGGTACATCTTAATCACGCGCGCATTCATTAAGTCATCAGATCTAACGCATGCTATCTAGCCATGTCACTTAAAAGGTCAAGGTCAAACTGAAACTCATTCACAGCCATGGGATGAGGATACCAATTCAAAAAAGTTACAAGATTGGACGGTTACTGATTCATCTTCTTCATTTCAAACTGAGAAAAGGAGGGAACGTGCAGTGGTGGCCGGAGAAGACTCCGGTCGTCTTCTCCGGCGAGAGCTACAGTAGCTCTGTCATCAAACATCACTAAATCTCAAATTCTTGGTACCAATCTCTTCGTCTCACTATGTTGATCAATAATCCATGCTCAAATTTCATTTCTACTCAAAGAACAGGCCAACACGAAAGCAACAAGAAAACACGCACCATCCAAAATTCTCACAATCGAACCTCTAACTTATTCTAAAATCATCTAGGCATTACCAGAAACCTAACCACATGCAAAACAAGCTCTAATTCATCATGAACTAAGAGTAATTTTGAAAGTTAAGAACGTGTGAAAAAGCTTCAATAGAGGCACGATTTTGCGACGAAGCTTGCTCATACCAATCCAGAAACACTCTATGATTGATGATGAAGCTTTCTTGATGCTCGAATTTGCTTGAAAAGGCCTGAATCTTGGAACTCGATTTTCACTCTCAAGCTCACTTTTTCTAATTGCTTCTTACCTTTTCTTGCACCAAAATTCACCACCCTTCATCTGGAAACGATCTAGAACTTATATATAAATGATTTGGATACATTTCAGGCCCAATGGAGGTCCAATTAGCCCAATTGGAAAATCCACAATTTCACTTTTGAAGTTTCATGATGTTCATCAAAACAGAGCTTGAATCCTTCTAACTTGGTTCATTTCACTTGCTTGAGGTGTAAGGAGTATGGATGGTTGAGATTGAAGCCTTGGAATTGAATCCATGGTGGATTTGAATTATGTTACTTAAAAGTGAAGTAACCTTGAATTTGGCCATGTAAATGAATTCAATCTTGATTTGTAATGTTTCCTTTGATCTTAAAACATTATTTGCACTCAAAAAATGCACAAATATGACATGAATGGATTCATTTTGAATTAAATTGAATTTTGGACTTTAAATGCCTTTAAAGTTCCTTTTTATGAAATTTTCTTCAACCAACCTTCAAACCAACCCATATCAATGAATCCTTGGTGTTTGATTGAATAGATATCCTGATTTTGAGCAACTTTCAAGTTGGACAAATTTGCATTTGAGGTATGCAAAGTGGTGAAATGGATCTATAACCAAAATGACTTATAATCTTACTTTCCCAAAATGCCCTTGCCTTGCAAGCTCTCTATCTTGAGCTCTAAAAATCCAATCAAGGACTTCTAGTACTCTTTGGAAAGCTAAGAATATAAGGAACAACATTCATGTTGGGGTCAAGGACAGGTGAGACCTCATTCTAGGTCAAACATGGCATGGAAGTTGGTTGACTTTCAAGTACCAAAATCACATTCATCTGATGAAATGTAACTTGTCTGCTTCATAACTTGAGTTCTAGAAACCCTATGAAGGACTTCTAATACTCAAATTAAAGGTATGAACATGCTCTACAAGTTTCATGTAAATGTCAAGATGAAATGAAACTTTCATCTTGAGTTATGTGGTCTTGAAGTTAGGCACTAAACCAGGGGATTTTACACGATAGTTTCACGGCAACTTGCTAGAGAATCATTGATCTGAATTATCTGATTTCACTATAGAACTTCATCATCAAGTCTGCAGGAAAAACTCTGACCTCGTGGTGGGACTTCATCAGTAAGTCTAGAAATAGAACCCTTAGTCAATCATGAACCAATAAGGATATCTAATTTTGCCATCGGGCACTCTGCATCAGTCAGAGGAACTCTTCGACATCACAGTCGGACTTCATTAGTAAGTCAGGAAATAGAATCCTTACTCAATCATGAACCAATAAGGATATCTAATTTTTCCTTCAGGCACTATGCGTTAGCTAGAGGAACTCCTCGACATCACAGTCGGACTTCATCAGTAAGTCAAGGGGAGTTTGGTACTACTGCCGGAATTCATCATCAAGTCTGCAAGGGAAGTTTCAATCTCTCTGTTTGAAACCTGCTGGGGATGACACATCTCCGCTGGGGATTCTGGAGAACTATCAAGTAACTCTGCTTTGGGGATTCAGTAATCATTCTGAACGAATAGACTCTGCTGAGGAACACCTGCACACAAGAACGGTAACGACCTAGCTCAAGTTTCACGTGCATATGCTTGGCAATGGCGTAATGCTCCATACGATGGAAATGCTACGCGTTTAGGGTAGATGTTATGCATGCATGCTACAATGCTACATCATCAAAATAAATGTTGAAGCAAAAACATCCCATCAGGGAAATAGAACCATCATGCCGACGAGGCAGAAGGCATGCCAATTTCAATTGGACCTAAACTGGGAAAACGAGCCTCGGTCGGCTTTTCCGCTGGGGAAGTTCTTCGAGAACCTGCATCTGCTCAACTGGGTATACGAACCACGCACTGCTGAGGAAAGGTACCACGAACGGCCTTCACAGATATACTCTTCTGTAGATACGGACTCCGCTGGGGAAGCACAACATCAGCTACACAAACACCCTTACCTGTCGGAGAACCAACAATTCTGTGGGGAATTCGGTATCAACCACTAAAATCCACTGCTCTGACGAAGAGATTAGCCCGAACCTTCAGGCGACAACTTCACTGGGGTTTTCTCCACGGGGAGAATGCTGCTTACTCTCAAGAAACAACCTAGTGGCACAGTCATGTGCTCTGACTTTGAGGAGAAATCACAACCTGCATGCTGGGAGGAGCTTCAAGCCTTCCTAGCTCTACTTGACTCGCTAGAGAGACGATCTCCTACCTGTGCCCCAAGGAGATAAAGTGTGCACCAACCGGCTGCTGGAGGCTTATACCCATGCCTCAGCTGGGGAAATGATGATCCTGTTAAGGATACGCCTCTAGCAACTCGAGGGTTACGACCCTGCAAAAATGAACAAACAGACAAAATACCCTTCACAAAGGGAACCTATCAAGGTTATCATCCATGACTTTGTTCTTATGGTGACATGCCCCAGCTTTGTAATGGCTTTTCCCCTGATTGGCAGATTTGTGGAGCAGTACCCTTGGCTATGAGAGATTTACCGAATCTTGACCTGATTACCCCAGATTAACTGACTTTCGGATGGTTGATTCCCATGCTGCGATCGTATGACATAGGTTGCCCCGGTTCACCAGAATTTTCAGGCATTCTGCATCTTATCCTAGTCAGACTTTCCATTGTGGAAACTTTCCTGCTGTCAAGCGCTTACTCGCTAGTAAAACAAGTTGTTCTGCATAAAAGATATATTAAATGCAATGCATATGACAGTTTTCAAACAATCAATTATGTTCACTGGAAAAAACAATTTGTGACATAAAACGTATGAATCATTCATCAACATGTCAACATTAATACAATGTTGCAAGAGGAATCCTTTCTAGGAGTCAATTTTGATGCAATCTTTACCGAAGTATGCTTTCGAAACAAACCTATTTCAATTACGACTTTTAAAGGTTGTAACGTGGTCAGGTTCACGGTTAACAAGGAAGGATATAAGGCTCAAAATTTATTTTAGCCCACTCATTCTCCTTGATATTCTCCAATCCTACGTTCAGCTAATTCGACCTTAGCATTCTCCTTTCAAAGGTAAAAGTGATAGTTCAGGAAATCACATGCTTTCGGAGTGACAGTCACTCGCTTTTCATCTTTGGCGTCCGGAGCCACACGACTTGCTTTGTTCGAGGATTTTTATTTTGTAATCCTTTTCACTTTTTGCTTTTCGTTCCCTAACTTTTGTCTGGACTAACTCTTTTGAGTTTCTTCGATTTTGAAGTCCAGCGGGATACCCTAATTTTTTCCTAAGTCGCTTGTTCGCAAGATTCGACTTAGCGGGATTTTCCTGTTGATTCTTTTCTCTCTCTTTTTTTTGAACAAATCGTGTGACACCGGCTCGTATGACTTGTTTGAAAAGAGATTGTGATTGTTTCACTCCTAATCGACCGGGTTCAACCATCATGGTTTTTTAGCTACGACCTATATAGGTGTGATTTATCCTCGAGCGGGAACACTCCTGTTGTAATTTGAACGCTCGGTCAAATTAACTGACATCTAGCCTGCCCTGGGTTAAGATTGAGGGTTTTTTCATTTTCAGAAAGAAACTCCTACTACTCTGCTCAAAGGGGTTGACAAGGGATTATCTTCCTTATATCTCTGGTGTTTAGGAATTTGAGACAATGCCTGTACATCATTAGCAGGTTCTTTGTTCAAAAGTATACAATCAGAAGCTCACTTCTTTCGATTTTTCGTCATCCTCCCCGGACTCCTACTTAAGCAAGCGTTTAAAAGAAATAAAAGCATTAGAGTGAACACGAATGGATTAGTTCAAAACATGCATATATATTTCATTATCAACATCAATTGAGAAACAACATGCTTTACAAACGAAATTTGCAATTAAACAAGAAAGAAATTACAAATGTAAAGAAATGTCATGATAAAATGCAGATTGCCAGCTTCTGGGAACTAGGCTTTTACACTTGATTTGCTGCTGAGGGGAGCGACCCTTTGAAGTCTTCAGACTCAGACGGATGAGAGGTCTACGTGCACAACCAAATTTCCTTCGAGGAAGGAAATGCACTCTTTGTCTATCAATTGTTGAACCTTTGCTTGAAAGGATTTGCAGTCATCAGTTGCGTGCCCAATCATGGAAAGAAAACCTCGTATATATATATATATCTGAAAAGACCTCGCAGGTAGAGTACAACTGTTATCGAATACAACTGAAGCAACAAGTGTGACCCCAACCAACAAGCCTGGGGGTGGTCAGCATATCAATACATGAAAGATACAAAGAAATACAAAGAAATCAAGTGCGGCTACGGGCACGGAAATATTCTAATAACTTCTTTGTCGTGGAATGGTCAGGCTTGGTGAGCAGACCCCGGATCAGCAGATCCCTCTGCCTGATGGTATCCTGGAGACCCTTGGCAAAGTCCTCATAAGCCCTTTCTCCAAAGCAGTCTTCCACTTTGCACCTCTTAGCATCAGCTCTGAGTTGGCAATCCTTCAGGTTTGTCGTAGTTTCAACTAACCGGTATTGAGCACCGCGTCGAAGCGATGCCTCAGCCTCAATCTTCTTGTCCTTGATCTCAATCTAGACCTCTAGCTTGGCTATTTGTTGCTTCATCTTCTCCTCTCGTTCCTTATGATTAGTCACGGTGGTATTCCAATGGACATTGAATTTGGAGATCTTCAGATACGCCTTATCCAATTCTTGCTTTTTAGTGGTCAACACACTGTGCACATCCTTCAGGTCTAATCTAAGACGTTCTTTGGCATCAGTCAGCTTGGTTAGACTTGCGCTCAAGTGGTTTATCAGCTCGGTCTGACGTTTGGAGGAGTACCCTGTCTCAACCTTCTCATGACGGAGCTGAGCAATTTCATTCTCCAATGCTTCATTGGCCTTTACCAACTCTTCTTTCTCGGCTAAAAGCTGATTATACTTCTTAATATCCACTGTAGTAGACTCTTTGGCTACAAGAGGATATAATGGCTTAGCTACAGGATAAGGCATCGTCACTTTTGCAGCTCTTTCACGAATCCAAACCAAGTATGTGTCAAAGGCTTTGTTGTTACTCTTCCCCAACAATGCCTTCCCTCTCTTGTGAAGACTCTTCCATGCTTGTCCAAGTCTAGCCAATGTATCAACATCTAATAGTCCGGTGAGATATAGAGATTCCTGTATCTCATCCTTCTTGGGTGACTCCTTCAGGGCATACCCAAATTTCCTGATCAACAATGTTGGGTTGTAATTGATACACCCCTTTCTTCCGATCAAAGGAATGTTTGGAAAACCGCTACAGCTGTAGATGATTTCAGTACCCAACATGTCCTTGTCGAACCAAGTAATGTTATTTGCAGTTGAACCCATTAGGTGTTCTGACCATTCCATTGTACCTGTAGAAGAGACGAAGGGGCCCGCTTTGAGCATATGGCTGGCGAACCATCTATACAATAAAGGAACACAGTATGACACCATCTTTCCTCTCCTGTTTTCATTCTTATAATGGACAGAGTGGTAAACATCTCCAAGAAGAGTGGGTACTAGATTCCATGAGGCGAGAATGTAGAAAGAGTCTACATCCACGTAGTCTAGCAAATTAGGAAACAATATGGTACCATATATGCAAAGAGCTAAAATGGCGTTGAACACGATCCAACAACCCTCCTTGGTGAGCTTCTGAGCTTTCTCCACTAGAAAAGATAGGGGGAAACCATACATCTTGCTCCTCTGGGTGAACTCCCTCCTCAATTCAGACTCATCCAAATGTAAGATAGCGGCAAGATCAGCCAGCTTAGGCACAATATCAACATGATGGTAAGGCATCTGATCCTTGACGGGAATGCCTAGCAGCTCTGAGTATTCTTCTAGAGTAGGGGCTAGAACATAGTCCGGAAATATGAAGCATCTCAGCTGAGCATCATAAAACTGTAGCAGTGTGTATAGACCACTGATCTCATGGGCAGAAGGCTTGCAAACAAATTTCAACAACCTCCCATAAGCTTGCCTGAAGTCTTCTAATACCGTACCATCAGCTAGGGCAATCAACTTCAGCAAAGGGCCAATATCTGGGGTGGGAAACCTGTAGGCTATCGTTCTCTTCAAATCCTCCATATCAGCAATAAGGGACCAGATCACTAGAACTGGGGAGCAGTATGCACCTGCAACACATACACACGTTAATGAAATGAAAATGAAAATGCAATCATGCAAATGCTAAATGATGCAAGCAGGGATCAAGGCTGTTGTGCTGTGGACTGGAGGTGACAATAGTTATGCTTTGACGATAACATAACATATCTCTGATGATAGGAACCCTCTGGTACCAATGATGTTGATTCACACTGTCAAGAAAAACCAGGTTGTCTGAAGGTAATGGTTTCCTGCATAACCCCAGTCTCACTCATAGGTATGGACCTATCGACTGATACGGTTCAGTATCCTATGCATTCCTCAGCGTCACGGACTTTCAGGAAATGATGATACGTTCACCATTTCTGGTTTGGCATCATCACTCCCTGAAGAGGCCTCACTTAGCTAAGTCACAAATAATCGGTCCCCAGAGTCGACAATCCTCAGATCCGAAATCAATTCCAATCCGAAGGACCAGAAAAGAGATCATCAAAGAGAATCAAGTCTGAGTGTGAATTTCATGGGAACTAGTGTTTGCTACGCAAACAGGTCCACCACTAATCTCCACTCTAATGATATGTTTCCTCTCAAGCCTGGGTCTGACTTTTCACTCATCAGAATCAATCCCCTCCCACAACATCATAATAATGACATAATATAATGCTGAAAATAAAATGCGGGAAAGTAAAGCTAAAGTACAACAGGTATGTACAAAACAAAAAAAGATAAACAAGCAAGCGCTAGGATTGACTCGCATAGGAAACCGTTGGAGTCCCCAGCAGAGTCGCCAGTTGTCGCTACTGCGAAAAAAGGTGCCGACAAAGACAGAAGAGTCGCCACCTATCGTTATTTATCCCACGGGAGGGGAAAGGAAGCGATCGGGAGAAACCTAGCGAAAAGGGGATAAGATTGGTCATCGCAACCAAATCTCTGGGTTCGGGAGTCGGTTACGCAAGGGGAAGGTATTAGCACCCTTCACGTCCGTTATACTCAACGGGATCCACGCTTGTTTGTTTATCTGACGAGTTGTTTATCTATCTACCTATCAAGGCTGGTTTAAAAGTGTTGAAATACAAGAGACTAAGAGACATGAATAAACCGTGTGTTTTGAAAAGCACTACGGAGACATTATTATATATAAATATATTACACCTAATTACATAATATAGTCGATGTGGGACTATTCTATATACAAATATTCTTAACACTTTATATATATATTTACAAATATCAACACTCCCCCTCAAGCTTGAGCATATAAGTCAAATGCACCAAGCTTGTTACATATATAGTTAGTTTTAGGGCTTCGTAGGGATTTTGTAAACACATCTGCCAATTGATCATTAGAGTTGACAAAGCTTGTGACGATGTCGCCTGACTCGATCTTCTCTCTGACAAAGTGACAGTCTATCTCAATATGTTTGGTCCTCTCATGAAAGACTGGATTTGAAGCAATGTGCAATGCAGCTTGATTATCACAAATAAGTGTCATTGGTCTTGCTTCTTCAATTTGAAGTTCCTTGAGCAATTGTTTTAACCAAATAAGTTCACATGTTGCCATTGCCATCGCCCTATACTCTGCCTCGGCGCTTGATCTTGCAACTACATTTTGTTTCTTACTTTTCCAGGATATAAGGTTTCCTCCAACAAGTACACAATACCCAGAGGTGGATCGTCTATCAATGGATGACCCTGCCCAATCAGCATCAGAGTATCCAATTATCTGGGTATGTCTTTTATCCTCATACACAAGACCTTTTCCTGGAGCACATTTGATGTATCTCAAAATCCGGATAACAGCATCCATATGTTCCTGACAAGGGGAATTTAAAAACTGGCTTACCACACTGACTGCAAAAGAAATGTCCGGACGAGTGACTGTGTGATAATTCAACTTTCCAACCAATCTCCTATACCTTCCTGAGTCAGATAGAGGCTCCCCCTGATTGGATAGTAATTTAACACTTGGATCCATAGGAGTATCGGCTGGTTTAACATTTAACAGACCTGTTTCTTCCAAAATATCCATAGCATATTTCTGCTGAGAAATCACCAAACCATCTTTAGATTGGGCTACTTCAATACCCAAGAAATAACGGAGTTTACCAAGATCTTTTGTCTGAAATTGTTTCGAGAGATGTTGTTTCAATTGCAGTATTCTCTGCTGATCACTACCAGTTATGACAATGTCATCTACATACATAATAAGATAAATACACCCTTGGGGTGAGTGACGATAAAAAACAGAATGGTCAGCTTCACTACGGATCATACCAAACTGTTGTACTACAGTGCTGAATCTGCCAAACCAAGCTCTCGGAGATTGCTTAAGACCATAAAAAGACCTGTGTAGCCTACAAACCATATTCGATGACTCCCACATTTCTTAAGATGGTATCTAGAGCCTATTAAGAAATGTGGTTGAGCCTAACTCAACCCTACAAAACCGGTTGGTAGAGTGAGGATTGCTCCCACTTATAAACACATGTTCATGCCATATATTGTCCGATGTGGGACTCTTAACACACCCCCTCACGCTCAGGACTGGACAACTGAAGCGTGGAAATAAATGGTGGGTGGCCCGATAGCGGAAACCATAGAAGGTGGCCCACCGGATCTTAAACGAGGCTCTGATACCATGTTGAAATACAAGAGACTAAGAGACATGAATAAACCGTGTGTTTTGAAAAGCACTACGGAGACATTATTATATATAAATAGATTACACCTAATTACACAATATAGTCGATGTGGGACTATTCTATATACAAATATTCTTAACACTTTATATATATATATATATATATATATATATATATATATATATATATATATATATATATATATATATATATATATATATATATATATATATATATATATATATATATATATATATATATATATATATATATATATATATATATATATATATATATATATATATATATATATATATATATATATATATATATATATATATATATATATATATATATATATATATATATATATTTACAAATATCAACAAAAAGAAAAATAAAGGAAAAGGAGTGACTCGACAGAACTTCGTAGTTCTGGGCCTACGTACTCCCTCGTGCAGTGGGAAAGTCAGAGTCAACGTAGTTCGGCTAACTACGGGTGATGGGGGGAAGGTTGCTCGCTAATACATCAGTATTGTGCCTACGTACTCTCAACAGGTATGAGAGATCAGAGCGAACGTAGTTCGGGATAAAACGGAACACAGATTCGTTCAAGTGTTTTTTACCCGAGTAAAGTTAACAAACAGTTCTAGCAGTTTGGTGTATGAAGCTCGCTCGTCGGAGACTTGTGCGTTACCGTTCACGGTAGAACTGAGAGTTAACAACACTCTTTTCATCAGAAAAGTTTCCTTGAATTAAAGGAGCCCACGTGGCAAAAGAGAGTTTGAATGTTTGTTTTTGTCTTTTACGAAAGAAGTGTTTTTTATGAATGTTTGTAATTCATATCGCACTAGAGACTATGACTTAGGAACGAATGCGTCGCACATCGCCCTAAGGGCGTGTACTAAACACTCTAGGAAATTGAGGAGAAGCCCCCCAATCACCACTTCCTAAGTAGCTTAAGGCTTGTAACGTACGGTACAAATTTGCCTTTATTAGGTGTTTTACTGTTGTTTTGAGATGAGAAGAGAAAAAAGACTCTACAGGGGAAACTATCAAGTATCCTACTGTTGTCATGCAATATGGCCCTAATGTTAAGTTTGAAAGGGGAATCTACCCTACTGTTATCATGCATGGATTCATCCTAATGTCTATCACCACTATCCTTACCAAAGGAAGTGAGAACCCTAAGGGATCATGTTAAAGGGAAACACCAGCAGAAATCATTAAGCAGATGAGTACAGCTATCAAGTTACTGAAATAAGAACATGTATAGATATGCAATGCATCAGAACAAGCAGAAGGAGGAAGCCTCAACTTCTAATGCAAACATGACAAGCACAGAAGAAAAAAGAACACACAAGCAAGGGAGGATCACCTCAACCTTCAATGCAATCAAGCAAGGGCAAGTAAGAAAGCAGATAAACAACCAAGAAAAGAGAGGCACACCTCAACCTTTCAATGTAATCATGCACCTAAATAAGAGTATCTACTCATGCAAGTCTATCCTAATACATCACAGCAATCAGATAGTCAATCAATCAATGCAGTCATGCACCTAAACAAGAGGATCTACTCATGCAAGTCTGTCCTAATGCATCACAGCAAATAGATAGCAATCAAGTGATGTAATCATGCAATCAAATAAGCCAACCAACAGGCAAGAAAACAAGAAAACAATCCATCAGGAGAGAGGAATACATGAAGAGCAACAAGGAAATCATCTCATGGCTACATCATGTTGGATGTGTATCAACACAAGAGTCTATCATGAGCTCAACCTCTTCATGGAATGCACAGGGTACTTCCTATGGAAGACCAGGCTCTCACAAGAGGGATCCTATGTTAATAGGACAAATAAGTGAATGTGGTATGGAACCTAGAGGTCAATCTAAGGTTATGAGTTTGTGTGTATCAACACAGGAGTCCATCATGGGCTCAACCTCTTCATGGAATACACAGGGTACTTCCTATGGAAGACCAGGCTCTCATAAGAGGGATCCTATGTCAATAGGACAAAGAGAAATGAGGTAGACCCTAAATGTCAATCTAAGGTTTGAGTTAATGTGCATCAGCACAGGATTCCTTCATGGGCTCAACCTCTTCATGGAATGCACAGGGTACTTCCTATGGAATACCAGGCTCTCACAAGAAGGATCCTATGTCAATAGGACAAAGAGTGGGTGATTAAGAACCTAGAGTTTATCTAAATTGTTAGGTTAATGTGCATCAGCACAGGAGTCCTTCATGGGATCAACCTCTTTATAGAATGTACAAGGTACTTTCTATGGAAGACCAGGCTCTCATAAGAGGGATCCTATGTCAATAGGACAAAGAGTGGATTGAGGTGATGGTAAGCATGGTGAGAACCTAAGGAAATCACCATGGCACTCAACCAAATTCATCTCTTTCAAGAGTAGTCCTTAATGGTTCAACCTCTTCGTGGAATGCACAGGGTACTTCCTAAGGAAGACCAGGCTCTCACAAGAGAGATCCAAAATAAGGACAAGGGAATGTTGAAAAGGATTACTCAAGGCAAGGCTTGAGGAAAGCAAAGCAAAGGAGAAGTCATCCACCTAAAGCCTCTAAAGAAACCCTAATAGATGAGTTCTAAAGGACATCCATCCTAATGGAGCTAAGAGCACTATCAAGGCTTGAGAATTACCCTACAAAGGTATCAACCTATTCACTGGTCTATCATGAAAGAATTGGATGCTCAAGGTTGTCTATAAGGTCACTTATGAGGCCAAACTATGAGAAGGTCATGTGTAGGACACACTAAAAACATCCATAAGGTAAAATCTAAGAAAAATAGGAAATCACTCCTAAAAACTCTAAGAAAAACTCTAAAGATCACTTAAGTTCTTAAGAGTCTAGGGATAAAATCTTGGATCAAAATTCTAATCCTAGGGGCATTAACAGAGAGCATCATCCTAAGGTGTGCTATGGAAGGTGTAAATGGGAAGGGTCCTAAAGACCTAGTTCAAGACCTAGCCTAAAGGCCTCTAAAAAATCAGAGAAAAATACTACAAGCTACTTAATGCATCAACAATAAGCACACAAAAAAGCAAGAACTCATTCCAATATCCATAAAGATATAAATTCTACAAGTAGACATACAATTATTCTCAATTAAAGAAAGGAGCAATCATGCAAAAATCAAATTAAATGAGAAATACCTCTAAAAATAAACCAAAATCATCTAAAATATCTTTATACATTAAAGAAACAGAGGGAAAAATTTCAAGAATTAATGAGCATTTTTACTATTTTTTTATGGAATTAAATAATCATGCATAACAACCATAAAAAATAAGGAAACGAATGGAAAAATGATTAAAAGTGCGTGTCAAATAGCAAATATTCTAAGTTGAAAATGGCATTGGGCCTAGAAAGGGGTGCACTTAGCAAAATAAGGCTCGGGTCCATCAGGAATTCACATGATCACATGCGCTCAGTCAAAGTTGTACCACGGTACGTCTTAATCACACGCATACATTCATTAAGTCATCAGATCTAACGCATGCTATCTAGCCACGTCACTTAAAAGGTCAAGGTCAAACTAAAACTCATTCACAGCCATGGGATGAGGATACCAAGTTAAGAAAGTTACAAGATTGGACGATTACTGATTCATCTTCTTCATTTCAAACTGAGAAACGGAGGGAACGTGCAGTGGTGGCCGGAGAAGACTCCAGTCGTCTTCTCCGGCGAGAGTTACAGTAGCTCTGTCATCAAACATCACCAAATCTCAAATTCTTGGTACCAATCTCTTCGTCTCACTATGCTGATCAATAATCCGTGCTCAAATTTCATTTCTACTCAAAGAACAGGCCAACATAAAAGCAACAAGAAAACACGCACCATCCAAAATTCTCACAATCAAACCTCTAACTTATCCTAAAATCATCTAGGCATTACCAGAAACCTAACCACATGCAAAACAAGCTCTAATTCATCATGAACTAAGAGTAATTTTGAAAGTTAAGAACCTGTGAAAAAGCTTCAACAGAGGCACGATTTTGCGATGAAGCTTGCTCAGATCAATCCAGAAACACTCTATGATTGATGATGAACCTTTCTTGATGCTCGAATTTGCTTGAAAAGGCCTGAATCTTGGAACTCGATTTTCACTCTAAATCTCACTTTTCTAACTGCTTCTTACCTTTTCTTGCGCCAAAATTCACCACCCTTCATCTGGAAACGATCTAGAACTTATATATAAATGATTTGGATACATTTCAGGCCCAATGGAGGTCCAATCAGCCCAATTGGAAAATTCACAATTTCACTTTTAAAGTTTCATGATGTTCATCAAAACAGAGCTTGAATCCTTCTAACTTGGTTCATTTCACTTGCTTGAGGTGTAAGGAGTATGGATGGCTGAGATTGAAGCCTTGGAATAGAATCTATGGTGGATTTGAATTATGTTACTTCAAAGTGAAGTAACCTTGAATTTGGCCATGTAAATGAATTCAAACTTGATTTGTAATGTTTCCATTGATCTTAAAACATTATTTGCACTCAAAAAATGCACCAATATGACATGAATGGATTCATTTTGAATTAAATTGAATTTTGGACTTTAAATGCCTTTAAAGTTCCTTTTTATGAAATTTTCTTCAACCAACCTTCAATCCAATCCATATCAATGAATCCTTGGTGTTTGATTGAGTAAATAACCCCATTTTGAGCAACTTTCAAGTTGGACAAATTTGCATTTGAGGTATGCAAAGTGGTGAAATGGACCTATAACCAAAATGACTTATAATCTTACTTTCCCAAAATGCCCTTGCCTTGCAAGCTCCATATCTTGAGCTCTACACATCCAATTAAGGATTTCTAGTACTCTTTAGAAAGCTAATAAGATAAGGAACAACACTCATGTTGGTGTCAAGGACATGTGAGACATCCTTCTAGGTGAAAAGTGGCATGGAAGTTGGTTGACTTTCAAGTACCAAAATCACATTCATCTGATGACCTATAACTTGTCTGCTTCATAACTTGAGTTCTAGAAACCCTATCAAGGACTTCTAATACTCAAATTAAAGGTATGAACATGCTCTACAAGTTTCATGTGGATGTCAAGATTTGATGAAACTTGCATCTTGAGTTATGTGGTCTTGAAGTCAGGCACTAAACCAGGGGATTTTACACTGTCAAGCTTAGAAACCCTAGCCTAGAACTTCTCTCACTCTTGAATATTGATGAGTAGGTCTTGGAATAATCCCTTGAGTGTCTCAACACATCACTTCATGATCACATGGCCTTGAAATTGAGTCTCAACTCCTTTCAAATCAACTGTTGACTTAGGGTTGACAAGGTGAAAACCTTAATTGCATCGGTCTTAGTTGTAGCTTCTTATACCTTACATAATGACCTGTCCAAGCTCCATGATGACTACCAAGACACCATATGGACTCTCTCAATGCTCTAGGTCCATATCTATGGATTTAACATCATTAGATGACTTCTCATAACCTTCAAGTTAGGAGACATGCACATATGTAACCAGCCATTCTTCTGAGGATCTTTGACTTCTTTGATGAGGATATCAACCCTTGGGATGCTTGAATTAAGAATCTTGGATAGCTTCATGACCTTGGTAGCCTTTTGTTGGTAGTCATACCTCTTGATCCCTGCCCACATGTCAATGCAATGCAGATGATAATGCTAAAATGAATGCAATGAAACACAAGCTAGGTAAGGGAAAAGGTTAGGCAAATTTTGGGGTGCAACAGCTATTACCTCTCGGTTGGTAGCCTTGGTTATTGCTTTGATATGTTGGTCTTGGTTGATAGTCTTGATTTTAGTTTCCTGCATAGTTGGCTTCTTCAACAACCAGTGGATAATATACGGTAGGATGATCACCTTTGCACAATTCACAACTTGTAATCTGTTGAACTTTGTGGGAAACTTCTTGCATCTCTTTGATTTGTTATGGAAGTTTTGACATTTTCTTTGTCAACAACTCCACTTGTTGTGAGAGTAATTTATTTTGAACAAGAATAGCATCATTCATTCCCAACTTGATAATTCCCGGTATTCTTTGTGAAGTACCACTGTTGTGTTGACCTTGATGATCATTTAGTACCATCCTATCAATGATGGACACTGCATTTACCGCACTCTTTGACATTAGAGAACCACTTACCGTAGCATCCAAAAGAGTTTTATGAACGGATTGAAGTCCGTTGCGAAAAATATGCACTTGAGTCAAGTCATCAAAACCATGGCACTTACACTTTCTCAACATAGATTTGAATCTCTCCCATGCTTTGTTGAGATATTCGCCTCCTCCTTGTGTAAATACCGAATCGAAGTCTTGACCTTCATAAATCTAGATTGAGGGAAGAATCTTTTAAGAAACTTCTCCTTCAAAACATTCCAATCTGTCATCACAAGAGCAGATTGGTCAAGATATCACTCCTTCGAATTCTGGTGCTCCAGTTGTACCCGCCATCTCATAGAACTTTGTGAGATGAGTAAACGGATCCTCATGGTCCATCTCCGCAAAGGGATTTACATATAAAAGAGCTAGGATTCCCGTCTTCATCTCAGAATGCCTTCCGTTGTTGGTATTCCATGCAGATTAAGCGTTGTGTCTTGGACTGTTAACGCACGGGGTTGAAGCAGGAGGTGGTGGTGGTGGTGGTGGATCTTCCATGTTTGGCGTAACAATGGGTGTAGATGAAGAATTTTCTCCACGCTCTCGTCTTTCTTTGGCAAGTTGCCTCTCCGCCTAGTTCTGCTATTGAGCTTCTGAGCAGTTCTTTCAATCTTAGAATAAAAAAGAAGTTGGTCTGCAGGTACACTCCCTCGCATAAACAGAATCTGCACACTTAACCAAACAAATTAAGCAACACAAGAAAAATAAACAGAGGTAAGAGATCACAATACAAAGACCTTAAAATCAATAAATTATTGCAATGCTTGCAATATCACAACAATCCCTGGCAACGACACCATTTTGTTCGAATTGTTAGTTAAATGGGGTTTTTTGTTATCGTCTCCACAGAGATTGTTCGATAGTTGATACTTTTCGTTCAATAGTTTATCATTCTAAGAAAAAGGGTTTTCAAATTTTGTTTCATAAATTGTCACGATTTTTAATAGCAAAGTTTATAAATTTTAAAGTGTTTGATTAACAAAGTATATCAAAAGTAGTTTTCATCTACCCTAACTTATACATATTCTTTCAATATTTCATGTGAAGTCATATCCGATTAATATCATCGTGTATTCTCTCAATACCGTCTATCTATATAGAGACATCGTGAGATATACCGTATTCATCGCTACACGATCTCTCCATATAACAACCAATATAGTAAGCTTTAAGTTTAATACAAAGAAAATATCAACCATAGACCGATCTCTCTAATCTATAAATTGATAGATGAATACTTTAGGTCAAGTTCCATAAACTCCATGTCTAGAGTTTTACAAAACAAGAATGGACCATTAAGAACAAAAATATTCATCATATATTAATCGTCACTTGTTCACATACAATGCCAATCAAAAGAAATACATAAAGTTAAGGTAGACTTACCTTTGATACAAAGGAAATTAGTTACCCATAACCAAAGTAGATTTCTTTACAAGTCTTTAGAGAATATGAATGAGCATCCACGTCGAAGAATCAAACTCGGATGCGAATCAAGCTTCGATTTGCAAAATCTCACTTTTTGAAGAAGAAATGCTGAAGAAATGAGTTTCTATGTGAAAGTAGGATTATGATCCCCAAAAAGTGTGAAAAGTACTTACATAGTACAACTAAAGTTTGCCTAGTTCGTCCAACAAACTCTTTCTTCGTCCAACAAGGGCTACTTTATGGCACCTGAAGTGCCTCTGAACAGTTAAACTGCCCCTGGAAAATATCTGAACTCGCCTAGCAAACTCTTTTTCGCCCTACAAACCTCTTCGCTACAAGTTCAGACAACGAACTTATGGCCTTTTACTTACTGCCATCCAAGGATCCCTCATCGCTGTGACCTCGCTGAAACTTCGCACAAGGAACACTCGCTAAAAATTTGCCCAGCGAACTTATAGTCCTTTTCTTTCTGCCTCTAATTTGAAAGGGTTCGCTGGGGCTTCTCTGTTACTTCACCTAGCGAATATTCACTGGTTGCTCGTTGTTGTTCGCCCAGCGAACATGCTGAACCTTCACATTTTCTTTGGCTTCCTTGCCAATTTTCCTCGTGTCTTACTCTTTGATAGATTATGCTTAAATCCTGCACAATAACACACATATCAAAGCAGCCAAAGGTATTTGCACATAATTGAAGAATAACATTGAAACATGGAAAAAAATCCTTTGAAACATAACAAATGAGATGAAAAATTCCATTTATAATGGATCAATTTAAAGCATGTTTGGCATTTAACACTCATACCCACGAGTACAAGACTTTCCTACTCAGTTTCCATGAATCCAAGACTTTCCTACTTAGACCTACAATTCAAGACTTCCTTGTTTAATCAACAATTTGATCAAGACTTCAATGCTCAAGAACATAGCAGAAGACTTACTTGGCTCAAGCTCACAACAAGAGACTTTGATGCTCAAGCACATAGCAAGAGACATTCTTTCTAAACTACTAAATAACTTGTTTAGCATAATAGAAAACAAGGTGTACTTGATATACAATCAGAGGTACATGGCAATAACTATAAAAAACATCATAGCTTTTAAGATTTCTAAGATATTCATTGTTTAAGAAATCTTAAGGCTTTGTACAATTTACAACAGATAACAGAAACTCTGCGTACTCTATATTGTTATTGATCTTGTTATTCTTCCATGTTGATAGAAGCGTGAGACGCTCCTTTTCTTTTTGTCCCTCTTTCTTTGTTCCTTGTTGTTGATCCAAACTGAATCTTTAGCTACTTAAATAGCAAATACAAAAGAATAGTTGTTGAAAGAGATAACTTGTACAAGTGTCTTTGTTACTATATAGTACTAAGAGACGTTGAAGATAGATACACAAAAATATCTTTATTCATTGTGTAACTTGTTTAACTGTGGCATCTTCCTTATGAGTTGTACAATAGATCCGTTGAAAGTGGATATCCGTAAAGCATGTCAATTCACCTTGAGCCATGTGAACACAGTCTCTAGCTGACAAACTGAGTTGACATTGTAACTTGCTTTATGCAGTACGAATCACTTAGCTTTGTATATGGTTCTGAATGATCACCAGAAGCTAATATATTCAATAAGTGTAGAGATAACATATTTCTCTTCTGATGTTAATACATTCCGATTCAGAGTCTACACAATCTTATATCATCATTCTTCACTTAATAACGTCATTCAGTTCTGAACCATTAGAAGCCAAGAACTTAACTTCTCTCAAATGCGTTCTCTTAACAGATTCTGAGTAAATTCTCTTTAAGCTTTGGAACATGCATAACTTAAACGCACATTAGATAACATCATTGTTCTTTCAATATTTTGTTATCATTAAAACCTAAAGGATATGTGTCATGAACAAATCTTGTTCTAACAATCTACTGTCATTGGACATCTCAACAGTTAAAAGAAAATGGAAAGATTTCCCACATCAGAGACATGCGTAGGGAGTAAAGCCAAAATTGGTTTCCCGAGAAAAAATCATCATCGATCGCCTTCAATGCAACACATGTTTTCCCTTAACTGACATTTGATTTCCCTCAACTGACATTTAGGATTTCCCTAAGCTAATTTACATACGATGATTCACCTCGTTGACATTTGGGGGTACACCCCAAATTATATTCACTGGCTCTCCTCTGGCTTGAGGGACTTGCCCAGGCTTAAGGAAATTGCCTCGTACGTAAGAGGCTCACCCTAGGCATGTCTGAGGGACTCACTCATATTATGAGAGGAAATCAAGATTAAACCACTTCACGTTTTCCAAGCCCCCGTGCTTGAGACACCGTGTATTGATATATTTTCAAAGGCCCCATAAGAGGTAGAGTGAAAGGGGAAAGGCGTAATGTGTCGCCCAAACAGCTTCATGATTGCCCGTTGATTAGTCTAACACCTATCATTTGGATAGGACGCTAATTTCTCATATTGGTCGCCTTCTAGGAGAAATGTGGAAGTGATGTGTATCAGTCTGTAACAATGCGTAGTGGAAGTCAAGGAGAATCTATCACGTTATCCTGAATAATAAGGGATTAACTACCTCATTCCCATGCTCCTATGAGCGATTGCTAATTCTTGGGAGTCTGAGATCTAGACCCAGGGACTTCTGTAAATACCTCAATCCTAAGGTTGAGAGGGGATCCAATTTCATTACATACGGAGCTTCTCACTTCCCTATGTAAGCTAGCTCTAAATCTCGTAACATGCCCTAAAAGCCTCTCACAATCATTAGTTACTAGGCAATTGAAACTAAAGTATTATAACTGGAGAAAAATAAAGAATAAAGTAAAGCAAACATATCAGTCCCTTTCTCCGGGTTACAAGAATAATTCTAAATAACTTGTAGACAGAACTTGAGGCTCGTGTCAATTTTACTGAGTCTAACGGTGGACATCAATTGTGTTTGTGATAAATACAACCAGATGAACCATGTTCGCGTGTAAAAGTACAAGAGAGTTTTAAGTGTAAATCTATAAAAATTGAATGATCCTTTACAACCCCGGGAATTGGGATAGTTATATATGTCACCCATATGCTAAGTTGTTGATGAATGACTAGTTGCAGTATTCAACTGTGTGACTAGAACGTTAGATTAAAAGGAACTAATCGGCCCCCTTAACAGTGAGGGACGATTGCATTCATTCAAAGGTGGTGTTGTTGTTACTGCTATCACACATGTGTTGACACATTAACGCGTTCAAGATGAAACAGACAATTCGTACCCAAGGCATGTTAAGTCAAGTCGGACGAGCTCACGTGCTCATCACATGATGTCGCCCTTATGCACCCATCTCCTGTTGTAATATTCTCAAACCAAGTGTAATATGGGTTGGCCTCTTTAGAATTCAAACAAATTATTTCAATTAAGGGTGTGTTTGGATTGGAAGAGAAGTTGTGAAGAGAGAAGTAGATATGAGAAAGTGTAAAAAGAGAGAAAAAGATGAGAAATAAAGTAGATATGAGGTATTGTTTGGTTTAAGAGAAAGAAAGAACAAATAGAGAAGAGAGAAGTGTTGTATATTTTTAAAAATGTTATAATGTCCTTAATATATATATATATATATATATATATATATATATATATATATATATATATATATATATATATATATATATATATATATATATATATATATATATATATATATATATATATATATATATATATATATATATATATATATATATATATATATATATATATATATATATATATATATATATATATATATATATATGGACAAAATAGTCATTTTTCTATCTTATTTTGTTTCTTCTCTCTTTCTCATCATAATTGAAGAGAAATATAAAAGGTGTGAAACCACTCTTTTTTAATCTCTCTTTTCAATTTTTCTTTCAAACGAGAAGTTGAAGAGAGATAAGAAGATATTAATCTCTCAACTTCTCTCTCCCCTATTTCTCCCTTATTACTCTTCAACTTCTCTCTCCCCTCTTTCTCTCTTTCCTACTTCTCTCTTCAACTTCTCTCTCCCCTATTTCTCTCTTTCCTATTTTTACTCTACAAAACACACCCTTAGGGTCTGTTTGGTTAGGGGGGTTTGGAGGGGAGGGGAGGGGAGGTAATATATTAAAATAGGTGTGTTTGGTTCAATTTTTTATGAGGGGGGAGAGGATTGGAGGTAATCAGAATCCCTCATGAAGCATTTTTTTGTTCCCCAAATTGGGGGGTTTTGGAGGGGAGGGAGAAGAGTTATGATAACATGTATTTTTATTATATTGACAAAATTATCCTCACTTTTATTTAATAAAATTTTTAGTTGTCTTTATTAATATTATACCTTAATTTTTGTCACCTTATTATAATTCCTTCATTTTTTTAATGGCAACTTCATTATTTTTATTATTATGATTCAACTTTGTTCCCATGTGTTTTATTCTACTCATTTTTATTTAATATTTTTCTTGTAATAACTTAATTATTTTATAATTTATTGTATTATATTACATATCAATATATAATTGTAGTATGAGTTATAACAATGTTAAAAGTTTTATTTTGAATAAATTTAATTTTTTTTTTATTTTTTGTATTTTTATATCTTCATCTTACTATCATTATATTTGTTTAAATTTTTTATTTTATTTTTCATATTTTAATGTTAATTTTAGTTATCGTAATATTTTTGTTTATAATAATATGGGGACCAAAACTGTAATTTTGCCAATATATATTATAATCGTTGCATTTTTTAAAAATATTTTATGATGATCTCTAATTGAATATTTATATTTCATCAATAAATTTGTATTTGAGATATAAACGGTAAATATCACAAGTCTTATGGTAAAATTAGAAGGATAAAAAAGTAAATTAGTTTTAAAATACCTCCCCTCCCCTTGTGAACCAAACATATTTGTAAATAAAATACCTCTCCTCCCCTCCCCTTTCATATTTTGAACCAAACATATATGTAATTAAAATCCCTCCCCTCCCTTCCCCTCCCCTTCCCTCTCCTCGATAAAAATCCCTCCCCTCCCCTCCCTTCGATTGAACCAAACAGACCCTTAGTCCTTCAAACACGAGACCTAAAAGGTCAATATAATTAAGCTAAGACATTCTAGTTCACAATCTCTTAATGGCAAAGCCTACCGGTTCAATTTTCTATTAAAAAAAACTTACTATTTTGTACTATTAAATGATTGCCTTAAAACACTAGTATCGTATTTCCTATAAATAAATTATAAATTAGTAATATTTAAACCATTAATTTTGTAAATTAAAAAATTATTATTTTAATATCATTTGTTCAAAACACCACCTCTATTTTAATCTTTAACTAATACATTCTCATAATTACAAAAATCCATTTAAACTAAACACAGACAAAATAGCTGAAAGGCCAAACTGGCCTCCAATGACTCGTGCTATTGCACAAAATCTTCAACTTTCAAAGGAAAAAAAGAGAAGAAAAAAAAATTCTGAATACTGGAATTGAATACTACAATTTTAATGCTTCCTTGAAACGAATGCTGAAGTTATTTTCAAGGCCTTTCTTACCAACCATAGGAACATTTCCTTTCTGCATCATAGCCACAAACTCGTTATAGTCTATGCGCCCGTCCTGCATAAGATAAAGCGCGGTTTATATTAATAGTGTCTGTGTCGGTGTTAATGTCGAGAGAAGGTAGCTAAAGAGAATAAAAAAGCTAATAAGCTAAGACAACTTACATTATCTTCATCAATTTCCTTGATTATCTCGTCCAAGCCAACATCTTTTATGCCAAACTCATCGCAAGCTTGTTGAAGTTCTTCTTGAGTAATATAGCCACTTCCATCTTTATCAAAGTAAGAAAAAGCTGCAAATAGATGATCTTCTTTTTCAACTTTGTTAAGATGCAATGTTGCCGCAATGAACTCGCCGTAATCAATCGTTCCACTGTTATCTACATCAGCCTACAATTTCAAGGTATAGCAATATGTTACATAGATGGTTTTTTTGTCTCTGCGGTTGAGGCCACATCAGCCACAATTGCCTGAGATTCCTTGAAATATCAAGAATCACGACTGTGGTTTTATTTTATAACATGTTCTTCAAAAGATACTTACCGCTTGCATTAAATCATAAATTTCAGACTCCTTAAGATTTGCACCAACTTTTTTCAAACCGGCTTTAAGTTCTTCGAAAGTAATTTGGCCACTGTTATCTGTGTCTATCATCTTGAACATTTCTTTTAAACCGGCTAATTCTTCTTCTGATAAGCTCTCTGCAATGACCTGAAAAACGTGATGGTAAAATGAAAAGGTTCAATTTATAACATCTCATTTTCACTTTGCAACCTGACATAAGGAAAGGCTTTCAATTTAAACAAATTTAGAGTAATTATGGTTGTACTCAAAACAACTTTGAAGTTTCTGCTTCGACAAACTTACTATAAGAGCCATTTTCTTGAGCTTGTTCATAGCAGAAAATTGCTTCAAGCGACTTAATACGGCGGAATCAAGTGGCTTGTCAGGAGCTACACCGTCAACTTGAACCCAAGGATGACCTGCAAGAAATTGAACATATATAACTTATAAGCATGAAAAAACAAAGTTCGTTCAATTAAGATGTGTCCTTAATCATCACCACTATCAACAAAATACTAACATTATCATTTAAAAAAAGACCGAAAAATCAATTAGAAAAACTGTATTACATAATACTTGATGTGCAGTCATCCGTCTTCTAGGGTCACGAACAAGCATTTTCCTTACTAAATCTTTTGCACTGTCAGAAATTGCAGGCCATGGATCTGAAGCGAAGTCAAGATCACCATGCAAAACCTGTTCGAATATCCCTTGTTCGCTTTCTACAAAACCATTATAAGCACACGACGAGGGAGGGAATATCAATAATCAGAAAAGTATAGATATAAAATTTCAAGAAAATAACAATGTTCATAAAAAACACAAGATCTCACCGGCCCAAAATGGAGGTACTCCACTCAAAAGAATGTAAAGGATAACACCGGCACTCCAAACATCTGCTTCAGGACCGTATCGCTTTTTCAAAACTTCTGGGGCAACATAATATGGGCTACCAACCACATCAATAAATGTATCACCTGGAAGCAAAATATCATCAACTTTTTTCCGCATAACCAATTAACTTTTACCAATTGTATGAAGTTTCGGTTAAAAACGCATAGGTTAAAACACCGCGAAACCAGTATAATACTAGAAACAGATTTAACCCTTTATTCAATCAGAAAGTACCTGGCTTAAAGAACACAGATAATCCAAAGTCGATAGTTTTGAGTAGCGAATCCTCTTGCTGATTGACAAATAGAAAATTCTCAGGTTTAAGGTCTCTATGCATGACACCAAGAGAATGACAAGCTTCAACAACACCAACAATAGTCCTAATAAGTTCAGCTGCCTTTCTTTCGGTATAATGTCCACGCTGAATAATCCGATCAAAAAGCTCACCGCCTGCACACAATTCCATCACAACATGAACCGCCACTGCATCCTCATAAGCACCTTTGATGGATATAACATTAGCATGTCCAGCCAAATGGTGCATTATCTGAATTTCTCTCCTCACATCCTCAACATCGTCATCGGTTACAAGCTTCCTCTTCGCAATAGATTTACAAGCATACTGACGCCCGGTTTCTTTCTCAATGCACAAGAACGTTATCCCAAACTGACCTTGTCCGAGTTTCTTCCCTAGACTAAAGAATTCCTTAAAATTACCAGTTTCTCTCTGCAACACAGAATCAACACGAAGTCCTGCACTAGAACTTCTCTTCACAGAAGGTTTCCTTTGCTTCTTCTTTTCCTTTTCAGGTTCCTTTTCTGGTTCCTTTTCGGATTTCGTCTCTGGCTTTGGTATAATTATCTGCTCCGGAGGTTTGTTTTGGACAGGCAACGGAGATTCGGATTCGTTACCAGTTACTACCTCATTCACCGAACCTCGATTAGACACTGATCCTTCCTGTTCAGGTAAGTGTGTACGCCAAATCGCAGCCGAAAACGATTGAATAATACCATTCTTCGAAATGCTAGGACCAACACAAGAATTCCCCATTTTTGCTTCACACTAATTTCTTTCTAGCAACCAATTTCATCACTCGGATCTATCTATGCTATCACAAAAACACAAGATCTGAATATAAAACTTCATATCCTATTCGCATACATCTAAGTCAAACCCTTATCAGCTAATGATTGTTAAAGATTAATAACTAATCAATGATATTATCCAAGTTGAATGCTAAAGTTACATAAAATTATCAAAAAAATCATGAACATCACAGTTAATAAATGCATCTAAAGAGCATAAATCAGGAACTAAGAATAGCAAAAGAAGCGCGAGAAAGTAAAAAGATTGAATGAATAGAGAGAGAAAATGAAGGGCAAGGAGTTGAAAGAAGTTGGACAAACAAACCTTTTGAGTTTACCGGGTCAGTTGAGGTAGATGGATGAATAGACAAAAATGTTTGGTTTG
>CAWUDS030006173.1:0-39594 GCA_963859935.3 Lathyrus sativus | reverse complement strand
ACCATCCAGCAGAAGAATCTAGAATCTATTGTTATTGTTTTTCGTGTTTTGTAGAAGCTTGTATTTTCGTTTCCCGTTTGACGTTGTAAACTCTCCAGATATTATCAATGAAGATTTGGCTGTTTTTCCTATTTATTGTTATAATATTCGCAAATAACGCTTTTAGTCCCTTGAATGTTTAAAATCTGCATTTTGCATGTCTGCATTTCATAAACATTGCATATACATGTTCCTGAGTCGAGTCTCATCCCTCTGTCTTGTCAACAGAATCACACTGAGACCACGCCATCAGTACAACACACGAGCCCAAGCTCGCTTAAGGATGGAAGAGCAGAACTTGGATGTAAACAGAATCGACAATGAACTCGGAGAGCTCCGAGGAGGCATGGGACAAATCAAAGAATCCTTGCAAGTCATCCGGGCAATGTTGGACACTCAAGCCACTGTTGTCTCTGAAATTACTGCAGAACCGATCCCGACAGCTGTAACCATTGCAAATGTACCACCTTATGGTTTGTCTCCAGGCTTTGTGCCACCACCAAGAGTCACTCAGCAGACAATTCCCTTGGGAGGTGAGATTCCACAAGTTATTCCCACCTACACTCCAGCTACAGTTCAGGTTCAAGCGCGCCCCATCTTTCACAATCCTCCACCAGTATACGAAGGACCCGAAGGGTATGAAGAGGAAAATGAATCACATGAGAGGTTGAGGGAGAGTGTTGAAACGATAGGGAGAAAGATCTGAGCAATGGAAGGAAATGATACCTTTGGCACTGACGCCAGAGAAATGTGTTTGGTATCTGGACTAGTAATACCACCAAAATTCAAAATCCCAAATTTCGATCAGTACTCAGGAGCTACTTGCCCACGAACTCACTTAATCATGTACTATAGAAGAATGGCAGCACACGTCGAAGACGACAAGTTAATGATCCATTGCTTCCAAGACAGTCTGAAAGGAGCTCCAGCAAAATGGTATCTAAGTCTAGATCAGTCCAGAATCCACAGTTTTCAAGATTTGGCAGATGCATTCATGAAACATTACAAATATAATATGGATATGGTACCTGACCGAAGGCAGTTGTTGAACATGTCCCAGAAAAGCACAGAGTCATTCAAAGAATACGCTCAGCGGTGGAGAGAAACAGCATCCCAGGTAGAGCCACCCCTAAGTGAGAAGGAATTGACAGACTGGTTTGTTGACACAGTGAGACCAGAATTCTATGAGAAAATGATCAGCAGTGTGTCTGCAAGTTTTTCAGACATTGTAGCCGTGGGAGTAAGGGTAGAATTGGGGATGAAAAGTGGAAAGGTAGCCAGCAGCTCCGGCAGTTCTAACAACAGCAGTATTAAGAAGGTCAGCAGTGGGTTTCACAAGAAGAAAGAAGGTGAGACAAATGCCATAATGGGGAGAAGAATCCATACCATGAGACCTCCATATCAGCAATATCAACCGCCTCAACAAAGTTTCTTCCAGCCAATCCAGCCTAACTATGTTCAACAGTTTCCTCAACAAAGACCCATGTACCCGGTGCAGTATGCCCCTCAGCAATATGTGGCAGCTGTGACCCCAGCATTCAACCATTCCACTTCAAACTATCAACCAGGGCGACCAGCGCCCATGTATCAGCAAAACCAGCAAGGGCATCAACGAGCGCCCAACGCTCCGCCTTTTCAACAAAATCAGCAGCAGAGGGTGCCACAACCCAGGCAACAATACCAGAACCGAAGGCCAACAACAAAACCTCCACTTCCACAAATACCAATGACGTACACTGAGTTATATCCATCTTTGGTCCAACAGGGGTTGATCACGACAAGACCACTTAATCCAGATACCACATCTCCACATTATAACCCAAATGCCCATTGTGCTTTCCATGAAGGTGCTGCCGGCCACGACTTAGAAGGGTGTTTTGCCTTAAAACATCTGGTAAGAGAGTTGATGGAGAAGAAAATCTTGTCCTTTGATGATGTACCACCTAACGTCAAAAGTAACCCACTGCCAAATCATGGAGGGGTCAATGCCATTGAAAAGTCAGATGAAGAGATAATTAATGATGTGTCGAGAATCAGGGCTCCTTTGAAGACATTACATGATAAATTAACAAAAGCAGGGTTGCTGGAAGATGTTCATAAAAATTGCGAAGAATGTTATGTTAAGACCAGTGAATGTGATATGGTACGGAATGATATACAAGGGCTGATGGATGAAGGAATTTTACAGGTATGCGGTAAGGAGAAGAAAGAAGAGGTTTCCGTGATTGAACCAGTTTTTGATCTGTCTAAAAAGAAAGAGAAAATCCCGGTATTCAACAGGGGTGCAAGGCCCGTTTTTAACAAAGCTGCTATTGGTCAATCTCGACCAATCATAATTCAAAAGCCGAAACCTTTCCATTATGATAATACTAAAGCTGTTCCATGGAAGTATGATGTAACTGTAGTAGACCAAGAAACAAGGAAAGTTGTTCAGACAAATAGTCAGAGGGATGTGACGAACATTGCTGGCACCAGTAAGATGACCCGCAGCGGTCGGATCTATCAGCCAAAAGAATCAGTAGCTATTCCAAAAGAAGTTATTCCTGCTGTGGTAATCAAAGAAAAAGAAGCTCCGAGCACAGAAGAAGAAAATGATGAGTTTTTGAGGATTATCCGAAGAAGTGATTACAAGGTGATAGATCAGCTTCATCAGACGCCATCAAAAATATCAATCTTATCACTCTTGATAAATTCTCCAGCTCACAGGGAAGCATTACAGAAAGTATTGAGACAAGCACACGTAACTAAGGATATTTCGCTTGGGCAATTTGATTCAGTAGTAGCTAACATTACAGCGTGCAATACTCTAAGCTTCAGCGACGCCGAGTTACCCAAAGAAAAACGTGATCACAACCGTGCGCTACACATATCCATCAAATGCCAGGAAGATACTTTGGCACGAGTATTGGTCGACACAGGATCCTCATTAAACGTACTACCCGCAAGATCACTGGCCAGACTAGCCTATGTCGGGGCAGAGATGAAACCAACCTCGTTAATTGTAAAAGCTTTTGATGGTTCAAGGAGGACGGTCATCGGAGAAGTAGAATTGCCAATTTTGGTGGGACCCCATGAATTCAACATTGTATTTCAGGTGATGGACATAAACCCAGCTTATAGCTGCTTACTGGGACGTCCCTGGATCCATGAGGCAGGTGCGGTAAATTCTACCCTGCACCAAAGAATGAAGTTCGTGGTAAATGATAAACTGGTGATTGTTCACGGTGAAGAGGAATTAATGGTCAGTAATCTTTCATCATTCCGGTACATTGAAGCAGAAGAAGACGCGCTAGAGACATCATTCCAAGCACTAGAAATAGCAAACGCAGTGATGATAACGGTGGCAAAAAGTAGTCCAACTTTCGCATCTGCTCAAGGCGCCAAAGCTACGCTGGAAGAAGGCACTCTCGCAGGATGGGGAGAGGTCATTGAGGTAAAGCCGAAGACAAACCGCCAGGGGTTGGGTTACAAACCAACTCAAAGCGAAGAACCAAGGCATGACAACAGCCGGCCAAAGGCTATTCAAGAAATATTTATCAGTGGCGGTTTTCAAATTAACGCCGTGGAAGGAAATCTTGAAAGTGAAGACATAGAAGCACTAGTGTATCATGACGAAGCTACTCTGAACAACTGGGAGGCTATCGAAGTTCCTGTAGTTTTTCCCGAGTTAAAGTAATTTGTTGTTTTTCTTTGTTATTTTTAAAATCTCCATAGCCGTGCCCAAGGCTATAGGAATATTTTGTAAGGGCCCCATGCTTTCAAAGAAATATCAATGAGAATGGACTATTTTGTTAAAAATCCTCGTGTTTGTTTCTTTACCGTCTTTTTGCTTTTTACTTTGAAAGAAAAATGGCAATACAAAAAAAAAAAAAAAAAAAAACCAAAACAAAAATAATTTTCTCTTTCTCTGTGTGTGTTGCATTTGTTGATTGTGTGTTTTAATAAAATAAACCCTTCAAACATGCAGTGATGACCATAACCCCATTGAGTCCTGTGACCATGCATCTCCTCCTGGCCTTGATTCACCAATTTACCAAGCTGAAGACGAGGATGAGGACTGTGAAATTCCTGATGAACTGGTAAGATTGGCCCAAAAAGAGGATGCAGAGCTTCAACCCCATAAAGAACAGGTAGAAGTTATCAACCTTGGTACCGAAGAAGATAAAAAAGAAGTCAAAATTGGGGCAGCCTTAGGGGCAGAAGTAAAACAGCAGTTAAAGGAACTCCTAAAAGAATATGTAGATGTGTTTGCTTGGTCTTATCAGGATATGCCTGGTTTGGATACAGACATAATGGTTCATAAGTTACCGCTCTGGCCTGAATGCCCTCCGGTTAAACAGAAACTCAGAAGAACCAGACCCGACATGGCTCTTAAAATCAGAGATGAGGTAAAAAAGCAGATTGATGCAGGCTTCCTGGCAGTGGCCAAGTATCCAGAATGGGTAGCCAACATTGTTCCTGTACCAAAGAAAGATGGAAAGGTAAGGATGTGTGTGGATTATCGAGATTTAAACAAAGCCAGTCCAAAGGACGACTTCCCTCTACCACATATTGACACTTTGGTAGATAATACGGCTCGGTTTGCAGTGTTTTCCTTTATGGACGATTTCTCTGGTTACAATCAAATCAAAATGGATCCTGACGACATGGAAAAGACAACCTTCATCACTCCATGGGGCACCTATTGTTATAAGGTTATGCCATTCGGTTTGAGAAACGCAGGCGCAACTTATCAAAGAGCTATGGTGGCTTTGTTCCACGACATGATGCACAAAGAAATAGAAGTATATATGGATGACATGATCGCCAAGTCTCAAAATGAAGAAGACCATCTAGAACATTTGTTGAAGTTATTCAAAAGACTCCGGAAATATCAGTTGAGGTTGAATCCCTCAAAGTGCACTTTCGGAGTCAGATCAGGAAAATTACTCGGTTTTATTGTCAGCCACAAGGGGATTGAGGTGGATCCAGACAAAGTCCGTGCCATCCAAGACATGCCAGCTCCGCGGGCCGAAAATCAGGTTAGAAGCTTCCTTGGAAGGTTGAATTACATATCCAGGTTCATTTCCAATATGACCCTCACCTGTGAACCGATCTTCAAGTTGTTACGAAAGGATCAAACGGTCGTATGGAATTCTGATTGTCAAACAGCGTTCGATAAAATCAAAGGTTATCTCCAAGAACCTCCAATTTTGATACCACCCGTTCCGGGAAAGCCTCTCTTTATGTATTTGACAGTGCTTGAAAACTCAATGGGTTGCGTTCTGGGTCAACAAGACGAATCTGGACGGAAAGAACATGCCATTTATTATCTGAGCAAGAAATTTACTGATTGTGAAAGCAGATACTCACTCCTAGAAAAGACTTGTTGTGCTTTAGCATGGGCCGCTAAGCGTTTGAGGCAGTATATGATTTGTCACACCACTTTATTGATCTCGAAAATGGATCCAATAAAGTACATCTTTGAGAAACCTGCACAAACCGGAAGACTCGCCCGGTGGCATATGCTACTATCAGAGTATGATATTCAATATGTGGCTCAGAAATCTATCAAAGGCAGTGTGTTATCAGAATATCTTGCAGATCAACCTGTCGAAGATTATGAACCCCTGAAGTTTGATTTTCCGGATGAAGATATCATGTTAGTAAAAGATTGTGAAGAAACAAGTTCTGACAAAGGTCAACAGACAGAGAATTGGTGGAAAATGATGTTCGACGGTTCCTCCAATTATAGCGGACATGGCGTAGGTGCAGTTTTAATGAATCCTGAAGGTGGTTACACTCCGTTTACAGCCAGACTAGACTTTGATTGTACAAACAACATTGCTGAATACGAAGCATGTATCCTTGGTCTCGAAGCAGCCATTGATCTCCAAATCAAAAATCTCGAGGTCAGTGGAGACTCAGCTTTGGTTATCTACCAAGTCACGGGCGAATGGGAGACAAGACATGAAAACCTGATCCCTTACAAAACTTATATCGTTGAAATGATCAAGTATTTTGACGAAATCACCTTTAAACATGTTCCAAGAGCAGAGAATCACATCGCCGACGCCTTAGCCATGCTGGCCTCAATGTGGAAAACTAGAGATGTCAACAATGGCACACTTATCAAAATTGAACGCAAGACAGAGCCTGCTTACTGTCAAATGATTGAAGAAGAAACCGATGGCAAGCCCTGGTATCATGATATAAAGAATTATCTGTTGAAGCAAGAATATCCCACAGATGCTACGGCACTTGACAAGAAAACACTAAGGCGATTAGCATCCAAATTCTTCCTCAGCAATGGTGTACTTTACAAAAGAAATCATGATATGGTCTTACTCAGATGTGTTGACAAAAGAGAAGCGGACTTGTTAATGAAAGATGTTCATGAAGGAATGTTTGGTACTCACGCCAACGGATACGCCATGTCCAGAAAGATCTTGAGAGCTGGTTACTATTGGTTAACTTTAGAAACTGACTGCATTCAGTACGCCAGAAAATGTCACAAATGTCAGATCTACGCGGACAAAATGCATGTGCCTCCAACACTGTTAAATGTATTGTCGTCGCCATGGCCTTTCTCTATGTGGGGGATTGACATGATTGGGGCAATTGAGCCAAAAGCTTCAAATGGACACCGTTTCATTCTGGTTGCCATCGACTATTTCACAAAATGGGTTGAAGCTGCATCCTACACCAATGTTACACGTCAAGTGGTGGCTCGTTTCATTAAAAAGGAGATCGTCTGTCGCTACGGGATCCCAAGCAGAATTATAACAGACAACGGTACCAATCTGAACAACAAAGTTATGAAAGAATTATGTAATGATTTCAAAATTGAACACCACAACTCTTCCCCTTACCGTCCAAAGATGAATGGAGCTGTGGAAGCTGCAAATAAAAACATCAAGAAGATCTTGCAGAAAATGGTTAAAACCTACAAAGATTGGCATGAAATGCTGCCGTTTGCCCTGCACGGATACAGAACCTCCGTCCGCACTTCCACAGGGGCAACCCCCTTTTCTCTGGTATATGGAATGGACGCAGTTCTTCCCATCGAGGTCGAAATACCATCCCTCAGAGTCATCATGGAAACCAAGTTAGAAGAGGCAGAATGGATTAAAGAAAGGTTTGATCAGCTGAATCTCATCGATGAAAAGCGCATGTCTGCGATGTGTCACGGCCAGTTGTATCAAAAAAGAATCAAGAGGGCGTTCGATAAAAAGGTCCGTATCAGAGAATTCCGCGAAGGAGAACTTGTGCTCAAGAAGATCTTACCAGTTCACAAAGACGCAAGAGGGAAGTGGATGCCTAATTATGATGGCCCCTTTATTGTGAAGACAGTATTCTCTGGAGGTTCACTGATCCTTACTACCATGGACGGAGAACAACTTACACACCCGATAAACTCTGACGCAGTTCGGAAATATTACGCCTAAAAAGTACCCGATAAACCGGAAAATCCAAAAGAACGGTTTATGCAAAAGTTAGGGTAGAAAAGAAAAAAGAGAAGGAAAGGAAAAAGAGAAAAGAAATCAAAAAGCTCGCTAAGTTGAAAACCCGAAAGGGCGGCTTAGGCAAAAATGAGCGTCCCGGTGGATTGAAAACCCGAAAGGGCAATCCAGGCAAAAATTGGGGACAAAGGCGTTTCGCTGCATCAGACAAAGCCATCAACACTGCAGACTCAACAAAGATTCATCTCAACAGCTCTCGTCAGAAGCAAGGATCTTGGAGAATTTTAGTCTTTAGGGATAGTTAGGTCACAGGATTCAATGTAACCTTATCCACTTTTGCCATTTTACTTGTAAAAATTTCCATGGAATATTGTCATTGGCAAGATTTCATCCTTTAAATAAAATCAGCCTTTGGAGCCTCTCTTTCTTGTGCAAATTATCAGTTCCTTATTTTCTTTGTTATGCAAAATACCGTTCGTTAATCAACGATTATTTTTGAAAGCATTAAAATCCGGATTTTTGAAAAAAGAATAACTTGGAAATATTTTACAAAATATTTTAACTTGTGGAAAGACTCGAGGAAAATCATACATTCCCCGAAACTTCAGGGTAGCAGGAGTCTTGATACACAGTCAGGATTTACATTCCCCAATGAAATGCTAGCAAGTTGGGCGACGAAGAGTCCTTTGGCCGTGCATGATTACCAAAATTGAAGATTATCCCTCAGGATTTCTTGTGATGATATGAAGGTTCCTCCCCCAGCAAAGTGTTTCTGGACGTCAGAATTCACCTCAGCAAAATCTACCTACAGGCTTTATTCCCCAGTAGGTCTTCGGGTTTATTTCCCAAGTCTACGTACACCCCTCATCATGGGATCAGTGTGATTCGGTTGTCCCCCGATTCGGTGACACCTATCAATCCCCGTGAAGTCTAAGTTATTACTTGCTTCATTTCCAAGTATAAGTCCAGTCGTAACTGGCATTTTAACCAATTGTCGTTGGCATTCATTTGGTCGTCACCATCCATGTCCTTTTAAAGCCCAGTCGTCACTGGCATTGTCTAAATCCAATCGTCATTGGTATCTTGTTAGTAGTCACTAATAAATCCACGTATAAGTCCAGTCGTCACTGGCACTAAATAAAAGTCCAATTGTCATTGGCGCCTCTTGGTTTGGTTGTTACCAACCTTTCCCCGGTAAATCCAGTCGTCACTGGTATTGTTCCAATTATTATTGGTATCTTGTTAGTTGTCACTAACTTTCCCCATGAAGTCCAGTCGTCACTGGCACTACCTGAATCCAATCGTCATTGGTATCTTGAGGTTTTACCCAATTTTTCCCTTTGAAACCCAGTCGTAACTGGTATCATCGTCTAGAGTCCAATCGTTACTTGGAGTCTATTGCAGTTTAGTTGTCACCAATCTCCAGCTAGAAGATCTGGTGATCCCTAGCATTTTTGTATAGCCAATTGTCATTGGTATTCCCCAGTATGGTCGTCACCATCTTCATTAAAAAATCCGGTCGTAACTGGCATTGTTTAAAACCAATCGTTATTGGAACCTTGATTTGGTCGTCACCAATCACCATTAAAAGACCAGTCGTCACTGGCATCGCTTGGAATTCTGGTCGTTACCAATTCCCCAGGAAGTCTATTAATTACCAGCATGGTGTGAACTATTTGCAGAAACTGAGGGTGTATCCCCAGTAATCCATGTTCCCAGTCAAGTCCTGGAGATCTAGTCGTCATTAGTGTCCTCCGTGTGTGATTAGTCTTATTTCTAGTCCATTCCTGAAGATCCCGTTTGAACTCTTCGCTATAGGAAGTTCCTCATCTGATCATCCCCAGTGAGGTCGTATCCAACCTTTCGCTTCCCCGGTGAAGTCTGCTTCTCTTTTCCCAACGAAATTAATTCTCCATTTCCCCAGTAGAAGTCAATTCTTCTCCCCGGTGGAGTACCTCTGTTCCAATAAGATTGTCATCTTTATTGGATTTGTCTCTTCCCCATGTGAAGTTTTCCTTCTTACGCTATCAGTCATGTCTGAACTGTTAATTTAGTTTTTCAGTACGAGTCCCCAGTGTCGAGTCCTTGTATTTGTCACTGTTTGTTTACTGTTTCTTTTATCATTATCGTTGCGTCTATGTTGTTTGCATTCAAGCATCATAAAACATCATTTAGAGTGCATGGCATATCATAACTTGTCCTCTAGCATGGCATCGGATCTAAGGGACAAAATTTTTGGTTATCTATATTTAAATACCTTTCACTGCGATTTTCCGAGAATTGTCATCTCTCAGTCATCTCGTGAAGATATTTAAATAGGGGCAACTGTTGTACCCCAAATTTTGACCCCTTAGATCCTCATTATCATTTTTAGAAGCATGATCATGAATTATCTAACCCTAAATCAGTGCAAGTTTATTATTGTCAAGTTACAGATGAATCAGGGTTCTTGCACCGACAAATTCAAAACAATCAAGGAATGATCAACCAATGATTTGGGCCAATTCAATCATGGAATGAAATCAAAGATAATATCAAAGTCAAAAGGGAAGTCAATTTGAAGAAATCGTTTCAGAATCAAGAACAGTGCAGTCAGGAGGCCCCGATTAGGGTTTTTAACCAGTGGAAAGTCAACTGTGGTTTGACTTTGATGTTGGAAAAGGTTTTAATGGTGGGAGTGAGGTCCATGAAGTTAATATAGGCTATTAAAGGCTATTCAAGAAGTGTCAAAGTCCCAGGATGTCCAGAATATCAACAGGCGACTCGATCGGCACCGATCGATCGTACGGTTGACCGAAAAGTCAACTCCTCGAATTTTGAGAATTGGAATCCAAGTTATGAATCAAAGTTGTTCCTTATGTCATAATGGACTTGCATATCAATTTTCATGATCATTGGATCAAAGATGAGAGAGTAATCGAGAAATCGGGAAATTAGGGTTTTGAAAAGGGCTAAACCGTATCTCCTTAACCACACATCCAATTGAGTTGGTTCTAGTCTCATTTGAAATCTCTTGACAAGTCCTACAAAAGTCCCATACTAGTCCACAACCAGAAAATGCATGCTTTTTGAGATATAAGCAAAAACATTCCTAGAAGGGAAAATAACTTAGAAAATTTCTAAGTTATTTTCACCTTAAAAGCTAAAATCAGCCAACTTCAAGGGGGTTTTTCACCTAGTTTCAAATAGAATCAAGATTTCTGGCCAACATGAAAGTTTTAGTACTATGTGAGGGCTTTCTAAATTGTACAAGAACATCTCAAGGTGAGTTATGAGCTGAGAGATACATGTGTTCAAAGTTGGTATTTTGTCATACTAGTCCCACATTGACCAATATTGCAAAAGCACCTCTATCACTCAAGTGAGCCAATTTCCACTTGCCCAACTCTTTCTACCTGATATATTGAACATTCTTAGCATGTTAGAACAGAAAGTTATCATGGAAACATCATGGAATTAAAGTTTGAAGTTTCATTGCCTAAGTTGAAAACTTTGACTTTTCCAAGCATGAGGTGTAAAGAAATTCTGCTCCAGCCACTCTACCAATCCTCTAGGCTGTGCTTTCTCAGTAAAAACATCATTAAAACTTGCCCATTGGGTTAGGGAGACAGCCAAGAACCAGAAAAAGCAAGGCAAGTGGACAATTGGATGGAAATATCTTAGTTTTCTTCATGGTGAAGCAAGGTTACCTAGCAAGCTCCTCACTTCATAATTCTATAAATAGGGACCTCAAACCCCTCATTTGGGACATCAACATCATTCTAAAAACCTGCTAAACCAAGTTCCCTCATCACAGCTCTCTCTCACTCACATTTTGCAAAATCACCAAAGTAGCCAAAATTGCCAAAAATTCAGCATTTGCAATCTTGCTACCATATTGAGCTACACATGTTCCAGCTCTCAAATCTTCATCCACACATCCTATAAATCATATATAGGAGGTGTACAAACACTTAAACCACCCAAAAACTCAAAGAATCCAAAAGTCAACTTTCCATGGAACTTACTTTGACCAAAGTCCACAAAAACCTCCAAACCTTGCTCCAAACATCTTCTTGAGGTTTTAACCATTTGAACACCTCAAATATAATATATATCAACTGTCCAAACCTTCATTTGTCATCAAGAACTCACAAATCTCATTTTGGCATCTCATTTGGATTGTTTCTTAAAATTCAAGAAAGCACACAATACCAAAGACTTGGAATCACCATCTCTGGTTTTCTCAATAGTTCTTGCTTGCTTAATAGGGATCATTAACAGGTATGTGGCTGTCTCTCATTGGTTTTAACATCACCTTGTCTGAAATCATACTGTTGAGCATATTGGTAGAAATTAAACCATGAGCATATGTTGATTGTCATAATGTAAAATTCTTGGTGGAGGGCATGTTGGTTAGGGTTATGATCATTGAATTTGTCCTTGTCACATGTTGATTGTAATTTTGTGATACCATTAGAACTGTTGTTTTGTATGGGAATTGTTTATGTTATTCCTTTAACATTGCAAGCCTACACTATCATAATAAAATAACCAAAGGAAGTAGCAGTATTTGAGAGGTAAGTGGTGCTGGCTCAAGATGTGAGCAAAATATCCTTAACTGCTATGGCATTTAGGACTGTCCCAAGGTAATTGAAGTAAGACTGCTAGTAGGAACATTGCTGATACCAGGTTTGTTCTTTATATTCATAGCAGTGATCCTTTTGTTTTTTGCTTTTGTAGCTGTTATTGGAATTAGTGTTGAAACACCCAAACTTTGAAAACTGCCATTCCCTGCTTGCTTATGAACCCCTGTCAAAAAACTGTTTGAATGTGGTTTTGTTAAAATCCATTAAGCATAATAGGATGTGTATGCTGTTTGCTGCCAGGATTTATTACTGCTAGTTTTGCTGTCATGATGTGCCAAGTTTTGTTCCAGAGATACTGTCAAAAAGTTGCTTCATGTTTTGATCTTTATTTGCTTCATGTGTGATGCTGCTAGTATGTTCATAGGTGCTGCCAATTTATATTTCATATTTTCACTAAGTGCTGCTAGCTGTGTTTCTTGCTTATGCTGATAATTTGGCTTCATACTTTTTGTTACAAGTTGGTTCATATGTGCTGTTGTCAAGATGTAAACTGATTAATTCTGTCCAAAGCATGTTGGTAGCAGGGTTTAAGTGTTAAATTGAAACATTATCATAATCATCAAGGATTGTACACATTGGCATCAAATGTTCACACACTTACACATCAATTTTATTGTTTATCATGCTGTTATGAATTGATGTCCTGGTCCTGCCACTGCATTGTGAAATAAAACTTGGGCAGCAATATGATCATTCATGTGTAATCTAGTTTGTTAACTGTTTTTTTAATTGGGAATCATGTGTTGTCACATTTTGAGTATGTATGAATGTTTAGTTCAACCTGTTTTTGCCTTATAATAACTTTGAGTTTGTTCATGCTTGTGTAAACACCAAATGCCAACTTAAATGCCAAGTTCTGCCACAGTCCAATCTGGGACCTGCTAGCTGTTATTCTCACACTCAAACTTATATGTGAATGATCTGTATGTGATTATACTGCTTAAATCTTGCTCACATTCTGATTTAACATGCCTACTGCACTCTCACAAGCTCATTTTGAGCAGTTCACATATCAATTTATGTATTGCTTTGCTTGATGCCAAATTGATCACTTGAACTTATTCTTATGCACACTTGTAACATGGATAAGTGACTGATTTAGATTGGTTTAAGTTGGTAACACAGAATTGTAGTTCTCACACTCAAGCCACCCACAATATCACTTTTGCATCACACATGATAGGTTTAATTTTCTTATCTCAACATGCTTATATAACCATTCTGAACATGTCTATGTGGTTGTCTTGATGATTTATTACCTTACACCAGAATTCACATCCTGTCACACCAAGTTTCAAACCAACATCCACACACTTGGTCATTTTTGACATAAAGCACGAAAACTTGATTTTTTTTCTTTCCAACATGATTCAATGATCATTAATAACATGTGTATGCACTCATATTGTTGATTTAAGCACAACACCAATATTTCACGTGTTTGCACCAATTTCACCAAATGACACAAAACACACAAAAGCCTCAAAATGGGATTTTTTGCATAGAACCTGTTTTCCACCAAAACAAATACCCTCTACACCTCATATGGTTCATGTATAATGTGTTGGAACCTTAAGTTGATGAAAGAAAGCCATGTATCAAATTTCATATCTTCATGTGCATCATTACTTGAACAACTTGCATATGTTATGCCAATTTGCATGACAGGTGGATTCTTTGGAATGTTAATGGTTAGATCATCTCATTATCATATAATTGTGCTGTACAAATGGTTAGTTTGTTTGAATTGATTCTGGAACTTCATCTGTGCATCATCATGCACCATTTTGCAAAAAGCTTCATTCTCACACACCAACTTGGAAATGCTTGCTTGTACTTGGTATTTCATTGTTGCTACAGCTTTATATGAACATATGTGACATGTTTAGATGAACCACAACACTAAAAATCACCTGTACAAAGAATCACCCCACATCATGTTTCACACACACATAATGCACACAAATTGCAATTTGAATGCTACACTTTCATATGTTTGTTCCAGGTTGGATGTTTTCATTTGCACACACTTAATATGACATACTAAAGGTGTCTTGATGATTGGTACAACTCAAAACACTCAAAACTCAAAATCACCTTGTTATGCTTTGACATGTTTATGTGATTTTGCAACTTGAATACAACAGTCATATTCATACATGCCTTGGCCTCTATCTTGTTTGCTATCTGTCATATATCATATATGGGATGTGTGTGTGGACTCACTTGACATTTACCATGCTTGTACCAAGTTGTTCATATCCTTTTGCATTTCATAAAGCCAAATTTTGTACCCTATCGGGTTTTGAAGAGGAAATGGAATTTCAAAAAACCACCAATGCCATCTTCTTCCTCTCATTTTTCTACCCAATTTACATATAAAATTTGTCTCGATCCGATAAGCGGTTAGTGAGATACGGCATAAAACGTATTTGGTGTGAATTATGTATTTTTGCCCAGCCATGGAACTAAACCAAGCATGTATATTTATGGTTTCCATTTGATTAATGGATGTAACAGCCGCCCCAGCGGTAAGAACATGCGCGCAATTATACCTTTCACCATCATGACCAGGGTTCGATCCGGGTGGAGGTCGAACCTTTTTATTATTTTTCCTATTTTGTACATAAACTTCAAAAATTCGTAACTCTCTCATTTTTTATCGTTTTTCACCCGTTCTTTTTTCATTGTGTTTATTTTAATGTGTACTTTCATGTCATAATTTTATTTTCCATGTTTGATTATTTTTTCACCACGTTTGATTGTGCGCGATCCGCGCGTCAACGGTACTAACCCTATTTGGTTGCAGATGAAATTTAGAAGGTTTCCTCTTGTGTTTTCTCAGGAAAATTGATTGTTATCATATCTATATATGTTTGTCAACATGTTAGAATTTTTACCTTGAATTATTTTTATATTTATCTCATCTGTCTGTTAACGGTATTCCAGGTGCGAACTGTCGTCACGGTTCTCGTACCAGAACAATTGCTTTGATTGCCATCATTGCTTTTCATCCTTAATCTTTTTCTTTGGTTGTCACCATAATTGCTTTGTATAATGTTTGTATTTTATTTTTATCCCCAAGCGACGAAGCTCGTTAGCTTTCGTCCAGTGGCCGACAATACTGTTCCTCCAAAGGAAGGTCTGTCCACTTGACTGTCAATGTCTTGGACCAAAATCTCTGCTATCCCTTGACTTTGTTAAGTCACCTTAACCCTAGACTAGAAGCCTTTATACTTTGCTTGAAGTCTAAGAAACCCACCCATACTAGGAGTGTTCTTCAACTAGAACCCTAGGAAAGAGTTCGTCAACTCTGTGTAAGAATCATCGTCATGATTTCTTACTTCCCCCTTTTACAATTTAGTTTAGGGAGTTTTGTCAAACTCCACACAAACATCGTCATGTTTGTTCCCCTTTGAACTTTGATCGTCATCAAGTGTTCTTTTCCCTTGTGAGGTGAACTACGATTGCTCTGATTCTATCCTAGTCAGGATACGTAGGCAGAAGGTGCGATGCCTTTGCGAGCAAACTTAGAAAACCACTTAGGCCTTTATTTTACTTTTGTTCCCAACTTAAACCATAGTGCACAATTCACAAACTTAGCAATTAATTAAACAAAAGGTTCCTGTAGAGTACTACAGATATTTAGGGTGCTAATACCTTCCCTAGATATAACCAACCCCCGAATCCCCGAATCTCTTAAAGCGTTGTTGTCACATCGCGCAAAAGGTTCTTTCCTTCTTTAGACCTATCCTTTGGATAAATTAAAGACCGGTTGTAAAAAGAAATACGGTTCAAGTTAATTAATAGCTTGATATCAAATTTTCACCGCAACAGAAATGGCGACTTCACTGGGGAATACTTTGCTTTTGCTATTATTTTGAGGGTTCAACCTATTTTGTTTAACTAATTGCTATCTGTGAATACTTGTATATATTTGTGCTCTGATGGTTTGGGAAACTTGAAATGGTGAGACAGCATTACACCCGTGCTCAAGCGTACTTATGATAGGAAGGTGGTATATTCAAGAAGGCTTATAGGGAGTTGATTCCCGACCAAGCTGACTTGAGAAAATCACCACTCAGTAGAGGCCCTTTTTGAGAGTTAGTATTGTTGATCGAGTATTCGTGAAAACAATGCTACTTTCTACATAGGTGCCCATGACACTGAGGACCTTTAGATACCTTTTCCCCCACTATGGCTTTATTAGGATGTAGTGCGGTGACTATAAGGAAGTAATTCCAAAGTAGTTGATACGCGATACTACACTTGGACGAGACTCTCTTGAGAATATTATCAACCACCAAGTATTTGGGAAATTGATAATATCCGAAAGATGGGTCGAGGACTCCAGGAACTCTTTTAGAACCTTGTTCTGCAGTTATGGAAACCTTAGTACATACCTTTGGGGAGGGTAGACCTTGACTCCTTGCTCATATTTTCCAAACCCGAAACCTTGTCTGTTTACTTGTGTAAATCTGTGAATATGTGATTACCTGTGTTTGTGCATTCATGCATCCATAAACATCATGTCATAAAAGTTTTATGGAACTCAGAGTCGTTATTTATAAAATATCAGGAAAATCATGGACAACGGAAAAAAGAAAACTATAAAGTACACTTACAAAAGCCCTAATATAGATGAGATTGAAAGGTTGAGCACTCTGATCACAGATGTAGAAGGATTCAAGAGCAGGTACGGGAATTTGTTGTCTCTACTGAAAACAAGGAAGAAAATGGATTCGGGACTCCTTTCCACATTACTCCAGTTCTATGATCCACTTTATCACTGCTTCACATTTCCGGATTATCAGTTAGTGCCAACACTTGAAGAGTATTCCTGTCTGATTGGGTTACCCATCCTTGATGCATCTCCTTTTCCCGTCATGGAGAAGGACCCTAAAAAGGATGAAATTGCTAAAGCCACACGTATCGGGTTGGTAGACATTCAGAAGAACATGGTTACTAAAGGAGGAATCTTTGGGCTGACTGCAAAATTCTTGATTGGGAAGGCTCAGTGTTATGCCGATCACTTGAGTATGGATGCTTTTGAGGCTATTCTAGCCTTACTTATTTATGGGATCTTTCTTTTTCCGAGCTTTGACAACTTTGTGGATCTCAATGCCATCAAAATATTCTTGAAGAAGAATCCAGTACCTACTCTACTAGCTGATGCTTACCACTCTGTTCATCAAAGAAATCTTCACAAAGGAGGAATGATCGTCTGTTGTGTTCCGTTGTTGTATAAATGGTTCGTTTCTCATCTACCCAAAGCCCATACTTTTTGGAGCAAAGGATGGTGGTCTGAAAAGATTATGGCTCTTACTCACCCCGATATTGACTGGTACAGCCGTAGTTATGATGGGATCAAAATCATTGATAGTTGTGGAAGCTTCGGGAATATACCTCTCCTTGGTACAAATGGGGGAATCAGCTATAACCCCGTGCTTGCTCGTCGACAACTTAGTTATCCGCTGAAAGACAAACCCAGCAGTGCTCACGTAGAAGGTATTTTCTTCATAGGAGTTTCAGAATTAAAAGATGAAATTCTCAAAGCATGGGGGCATATACACAGGAAAGGAAAAGAGGACTTGGGAAGACCTAACTGCATCTCTTTTGAACCTTATCTCCAATGGGTACGAAAGAGGGCCATTCAGTTGAAAATGCCTTATCCTCCACAAAAGCCTATGGTATTAATAGAAGAACAACCATTGATTTTCATGTCTGAGGAAGAAAAGCTGAAGATCGCTCTGAGGAAGTCACAGCAGACTGAGGTATCCTGGAAGTACAAATATCAGGTGGCTATGGAAGAAAACGAGGAACTCCGCAAACAACTTCAGTCAAAAGAAGAGGAAGCAGTTGCAAGCAAGAAGAGGAAGGCACAGGAAGATGCATTTTATTCCAACCATCAATCAACTCCTTGGAAGGCTATGGTAGACAAACTCATCCTTGAGAAAGCACAGGTAGAAGAAGAGCTCAGAAGAATCAAGAAGAGAGAGGATTTTTAGAGCATATTAAGTTGTAATATTAGGGCTTTTTGTAAGATGTACTGAAATCTTTTTGTAATACCCTTTTTGAAAAATCAATGAAATGAAAGGATATTTTGGTAAAATTGAGTTCCATAAAACTTTTACATTTAGGGTTGCATTCTTGTTATTTTAAACATTCAAGGAACTAAAAGATTATTTTGCAGATATTATAGGATGGATTCTGGAAAGAGAGAAGAGGTTGTGTTCCGAAGACCGAGACTAGAGAACCTGAAGAAACTGGTAAGTTTGGTAGAAGACCCCGAGGCGTTCAGAGGAAGACATGGGAATATGCTGTCATTACTGGAAGTTCAAGTGTACGAAGAAATGTTATCCGCACTCGTGAAATTCTATGATTCAACCTATCATTGCTTCACGTTTCCAGATTATCAGTTGCTACCAACCTTGGAGGAGTATTCCGCCCTAATGGGGGTGAGCGTTACCCCCAGTCCCTTTTCTGGAAGGGAGGGGATTCCTAATGAAAGAGCAGTTGCAGAGGCCGCGTATTTGGAATTGGACGAAGTGCGATCTCATATGGGTGCTAAGGGAGGGTTGTACGGAATTTCAGCTATGTTCCTATATGAAAAAGCTCAGAGCTATGCCTTGTCACAAAATACTGAAGCATTTGAAGCCATCCTGGTGTTGCTTATTTACGGACTATTCCTGTTCCCAACTGCTAGTGATTTTGTGGACACAGATGCGATCAATCTTTTCTTGATCAAAAATCCTGTACCCACCTTGCTGGCCGACACTTATTTTACCCTCCACCGAAGGAACCGCTATGGGGTTGGACGAATTGAATGTTGCACCGTTCTCCTGCACAAGTGGTTTATTTCACACTTGTCAGAAATTCCAGCTATTTGGGATGAGCAAAATGGACTCTCATGGACGGAAAAGCTGTTGTTGCTCAAACACTCAGACATTAAATGGTTTGATCCTATGTATGGAGGAATTTCCATGATCCAAAGCTGTGGAGACTTCCCGAATGTACCGCTCATCAGCGTCAATGGGTGCATTAGCTATAATCCTATTCTGGCCCGTCGACAGTTGGGGCACCCCATGGAAGATGAACCAGATCCGGACTATTTGAGGAAATTTTACTTGGAGGAAAGGAAGAATCCTACTTATAGGGCTCGAATCGTGTACGCTTGGCGTTATGTCCACACAAGAGGAGTAACTGCCCTATGCCCCCACAACGCTACTGTTTCAGAATCTTACCTATCCTGGGTAAGAGAAGCGGCAATGAAGATGTTCTATACCCGCTTTGAGCCTGACTCGCCCAAGCCTACCCTCGTAGAAGAGTTGAAAGCTGCCCTGGCAAAAGCTGAGAAAGAAGGGAAAATGTGGAGAGATAAGTATTTCAAGGCTATGCAAGAGAAAGAAGAACTTCAAGAATCGGTACGTCAAGGTGGAAGAAAGAGTCAGTCTGAAGATGAAGGACCATCCAGCAGAAGAATCTAGAATCTATTGTTATTGTTTTTCGTGTTTTGTAGAAGCTTGTATTTTCGTTTCCCGTTTGACGTTGTAAACTCTCCAGATATTATCAATGAAGATTTGGCTGTTTTTCCTATTTATTGTTATAATATTCGCAAATAACGCTTTTAGTCCCTTGAATGTTTAAAATCTGCATTTTGCATGTCTGCATTTCATAAACATTGCATATACATGTTCCTGAGTCGAGTCTCATCCCTCTGTCTTGTCAACAGAATCACACTGAGACCACGCCATCAGTACAACACACGAGCCCAAGCTCGCTTAAGGATGGAAGAGCAGAACTTGGATGTAAACAGAATCGACAATGAACTCGGAGAGCTCCGAGGAGGCATGGGACAAATCAAAGAAGCCTTGCAAGTCATCCGGGCAATGTTGGACACTCAAGCCACCGTTGTCTCTGAAATTACTGCAGAACCGATCCCGACAGCTGTAACCATTGCAAATGTACCACCTTATGGTTTGTCTCCAGGCTTTGTGCCACCACCAAGAGTCACTCAGCAGACAATTCCCTTGGAAGGTGAGATTCCACAAGTTATTCCCACCTACACTCCAGCTACAGTTCAGGTTCAAGCGCGCCCCATCTTTCACAATCCTCCACCAGTATACGAAGGACCCGAAGGGTATGAAGAGGAAAATGAATCACATGAGAGGTTGAGGGAGAGTGTTGAAACGATAGGGAGAAATATCCGAGCAATGGAAGGAAATGATACCTTTGGCACTGACGCCAGAGAAATGTGTTTGGTATCTGGACTAGTAATACCACCAAAATTCAAAATCCCAAATTTCGATCAGTACTCAGGAGCTACTTGCCCACGAACTCACTTAATCATGTACTATAGAAGAATGGCAGCACACGTCGAAGACGACAAGTTAATGATCCATTGCTTCCAAGACAGTCTGAAAGGAGCTCCAGCAAAATGGTATCTAAGTCTAGATCAGTCCAGAATCCACAGTTTTCAAGATTTGGCAGATGCATTCATGAAACATTACAAATATAATATGGATATGGTACCTGACCGAAGGCAGTTGTTGAACATGTCCCAGAAAAGCACAGAGTCATTCAAAGAATACGCTCAGCGGTGGAGAGAAACAACATCCCAGGTAGAGCCACCCCTAAGTGAGAAGGAATTGACAGACTGGTTTGTTGACACAGTGAGACCAGAATTCTATGAGAAAATGATCAGCAGTGTGTCTGCAAGTTTTTCAGACATTGTAGCCGTGGGAGTAAGGGTAGAATTGGGGATGAAAAGTGGAAAGGTAGCCAGCAGCTCCGGCAGTTCTAACAACAGCAGTATTAAGAAGGTCAGCAGTGGGTTTCACAAGAAGAAAGAAGGTGAGACAAATGCCATAATGGGGAGAAGAATCCATACCATGAGACCTCCATATCAGCAATATCAACCGCCTTAACAAAGTTTCTTCCAGCCAATCCAGCCTAACTATGTTCAACAGTTTCCTCAACAAAGACCCATGTACCCGGTGCAGTATGCCCCTCAGCAATATGTGGCAGCTGTGACCCCAGCATTCAACCATTCCACTTCAAACTATCAACCAGGGCGACCAGCGCCCATGTATCAGCAAAACCAGCAAGGGCATCAATGAGCGCCCAACGCTCCGCCTTTTCAACAAAATCAGCAGCAGAGGGTGCCACAGCCCAGGCAACAATACCAGAACCGGAGGCCAACAACAAAACCTCCACTTCCACAAATACCAATGACGTACACTGAGTTATATCCATCTTTGGTCCAACAGGGGTTGATCATGACAAGACCACTTAATCCAGATACCACATCTCCATATTATAACCCAAATGCCCATTGTGCTTTCCATGAAGGTGCTGCCGGCCACGACTTAGAAGGGTGTTTTGCCTTAAAACATCTGGTAAGAGAGTTGATGGAGAAGAAAATCTTGTCCTTTGATGATGTACCACCTAACGTCAAAAGTAACCCACTGCCAAATCATGGAGGGGTCAATGCCATTGAAAAGTCAGATGAAGAGATAATTAATGATGTGTCGAGAATCAGGGCTCCTTTGAAGACATTACATGATAAATTAACAAAAGCAGGGTTGCTGGAAGATGTTCATAAAAATTGCGAAGAATGTTATGTTAAGACCAGTGAATGTGATATGGTACGGAATGATATACAAGGGCTGATGGATGAAGGAATTTTACAGGTATGCGGTAAGGAGAAGAAAGAAGAGGTTTCCGTGATTGAACCAGTTTTTGATCTGTCTAAAAAGAAAGAGAAAATCCCGGTATTCAACAGGGGTGCAAGGCCCGTTTTTAACAAAGCTGCTATTGGTCAATCTCGACCAATCATAATTCAAAAGCCGAAACCTTTCCATTATGATAATACTAAAGCTGTTCCATGGAAGTATGATGTAACTGTAGTAGACCAAGAAACAAGGAAAGTTGTTCAGACAAATAGTCAGAGGGATGTGACGAACATTGCTGGCACCAGTAAGATGACCCGCAGCGGTCGGATCTATCAGCCAAAAGAATCAGTAGCTATTCCAAAAGAAGTTATTCCTGCTGTGGTAATCAAAGAAAAAGAAGCTCCGAGCACAGAAGAAGAAAATGATGAGTTTTTGAGGATTATCCGAAGAAGTGATTACAAGGTGATAGATCAGCTTCATCAGACGCCATCAAAAATATCAATCTTATCACTCTTGATAAATTCTCCAGCTCACAGGGAAGCATTACAGAAAGTATTGAGAGAAGCACACGTAACTAAGGATATTTCGCTTGGGCAATTTGATTCAGTAGTAGTTAACATTACAGCGTGCAATACTCTAAGCTTCAGCGACGCCGAGTTACCCAAAGAAAAACGTGATCACAACCGTGCGCTACACATATCCATCAAATGCCAGGAAGATACTTTGGCACGAGTATTGGTCGACACAGGATCCTCATTAAACGTACTACCCGCAAGATCACTGGCCAGACTAGCCTATGCCGGGGCAGAGATGAAACCAACCTCGTTAATTGTAAAAGCTTTTGATGGTTCAAGGAGGACGGTCATCGGAGAAGTAGAATTGCCAATTTTGGTGGGACCCCATGAATTCAACATTGTATTTCAGGTGATGGACATAAACCCAGCTTATAGCTGCTTACTGGGACGTCCCTGGATCCATGAGGCAGGTGCGGTAAATTCTACCCTGCACCAAAGAATGAAGTTCGTGGTAAATGATAAACTGGTGATTGTTCACGGTGAAGAGGAATTAATGGTCAGTAATCTTTCATCATTCCGGTACATTGAAGCAGAAGAATACGCGCTAGAGACATCATTCCAAGCACTAGAAATAGCAAACGCAGTGATGATAACGGTGGCAAAAAGTAGTCCAACTTTCGCATCTGCTCAAGGCGCCAAAGCTACGCTGGAAGAAGGCACTCTCGCAGGATGGGGAGAGGTCATTGAGGTAAAGCCGAAGACAAACCGCCAGGGGTTGGGTTACAAACCAACTCAAAGCGAAGAACCAAGGCATGACAACAGCCGGCCAAAGGCTATTCAAGAAATATTTATCAGTGGCGGTTTTCAAATTAACGCCGTGGAAGGAAATCTTGAAAGTGAAGACATAGAAGCACTAGTGTATCATGACGAAGCTACTCTGAACAACTGGGAGGCTATCGAAGTTCCTGTAGTTTTTCCCGAGTTAAAGTAATTTGTTGTTTTTCTTTGTTATTTTTAAAATCTCCATAGCCGTGCCCAAGGCTATAGGAATATTTTGTAAGGGCCCCATGCTTTCAAAGAAATATCAATGAGAATGGACTATTTTGTTAAAAATCCTCGTGTTTGTTTCTTTACCGTCTTTTTGCTTTTTACTTTGAAAGAAAAATGGCAATACAAAAAAAAAAAAAAACCAAAACAAAAATAATTTTCTCTTTCTCTGTGTGTGTTGCATTTGTTGATTGTGTGTTTTAATAAAATAAACCCTTCAAACATGCAGTGATGACCATAACCCCATTGAGTCCTGTGACCATGCATCTCCTCCTGGCCTTGATTCACCAATTTACCAAGCTGAAGACGAGGATGAGGACTGTGAAATTCCTGATGAACTGGTAAGATTGGCCCAAAAAGAGGATGCAGAGCTTCAACCCCATAAAGAACAGGTAGAAGTTATCAACCTTGGTACCGAAGAAGATAAAAAAGAAGTCAAAATTGGGGCAGCCCTAGGGGCAGAAGTAAAACAGCAGTTAAAGGAACTCCTAAAAGAATATGTAGATGTGTTTGCTTGGTCTTATCAGGATATGCCTGGTTTGGATACAGACATAATGGTTCATAAGTTACCGCTCTGGCCTGAATGCCCTCCGGTTAAACAGAAACTCAGAAGAACCAGACCCGACATGGCTCTTAAAATCAGAGATGAGGTAAAAAAGCATATTGATGCAGGCTTCCTGGCAGTGGCCAAGTATCCAGAATGGGTAGCCAACATTGTTCCTGTACCAAAGAAAGATGGAAAGGTAAGGATGTGTGTGGATTATCGAGATTTAAACAAAGCCAGTCCAAAGGACGACTTCCCTCTACCACATATTGACACTTTGGTAGATAATACGGCTCGGTTTGTAGTGTTTTCCTTTATGGACGGTTTCTCTGGTTACAATCAAATCAAAATGGATCCTGACGACATGGAAAAGACAACCTTCATCACTCCATGGGGCACCTATTGTTATAAGGTTATGCCATTCGGTTTGAGAAACGCAGGCGCAACTTATCAAAGAGCTATGGTGGCTTTGTTCCACGACATGATGCACAAAGAAATAGAAGTATATGTGGATGACATGATCGCCAAGTCTCAAAATGAAGAAGACCATCTAGAACATTTGTTGAAGTTATTCAAAAGACTCCGGAAATATCAGTTGAGGTTGAATCCCTCAAAGTGCACTTTCGGAGTCAGATCAGGAAAATTACTCGGTTTTATTGTCAGCCACAAGGGGATTGAGGTGGATCCAGACAAAGTCCGTGCCATCCAAGACATGCCAGCTCCGCGGACCGAAAATCAGGTTAGAAGCTTCCTTGGAAGGTTGAATTACATATCCAGGTTCATTTCCAATATGACCCTCACCTGTGAACCGATCTTCAAGTTGTTACGAAAGGATCAAACGGTCGTATGGAATTCTGATTGTCAAACAGCGTTCGATAAAATCAAAGGTTATCTCCAAGAACCTCCAATTTTGATACCACCCGTTCCGGGAAAGCCTCTCTTTATGTATTTGACAGTGCTTGAAAACTCAATGGGTTGCGTTCTGGGTCAACAAGACGAATCTGGACGGAAAGAACATGCCATTTATTATCTGAGCAAGAAATTTACTGATTGTGAAAGCAGATACTCACTCCTAGAAAAGACTTGTTGCGCTTTAGCATGGGCCGCTAAGCGTTTGAGGCAGTATATGATTTGTCACACCACTTTATTGATCTCGAAAATGGATCCAATAAAGTACATCTTTGAGAAACCTGCACAAACCGGAAGACTCGCCCGGTGGCATATGCTACTATCAGAGTATGATATTCAATATGTGGCTCAGAAATCTATCAAAGGCAGTGTGTTATCAGAATATCTTGCAGATCAACCTGTCGAAGATTATGAACCCCTGAAGTTTGATTTTCCGGATGAAGATATCATGTTAGTAAAAGATTGTGAAGAAACAAGTTCTGACAAAGGTCAACAGACAGAGAATTGGTGGAAAATGATGTTCGACGGTTCCTCCAATTATAGCGGACATGGCGTAGGTGCAGTTTTAATGAATCCTGAAGGTGGTTACACTCCGTTTACAGCCAGACTAGACTTTGATTGTACAAACAACATTGCTGAATACGAAGCATGTATCCTTGGTCTCGAAGCAGCCATTGATCTCCAAATCAAAAATCTCGAGGTCAGTGGAGACTCAGCTTTGGTTATCTACCAAGTCACGGGCGAATGGGAGACAAGACATGAAAACCTGATCCCTTACAAAACTTATATCGTTGAAATGATCAAGTATTTTGACGAAATCACCTTTAAACATGTTCCAAGAGCAGAGAATCACATCGCCGACGCCTTAGCCATGCTGGCCTCAATGTGGAAAACTAGAGATGTCAACAATGGCACACTTATCAAAATTGAACGCAAGACAGAGCCTGCTTACTGTCAAATGATTGAAGAAGAAACCGATGGCAAGCCCTGGTATCATGATATAAAGAATTATCTGTTGAAGCAAGAATATCCCACAGATGCTACGGCACTTGACAAGAAAACACTAAGGCGATTAGCATCCAAATTCTTCCTCAGCAATGGTGTACTTTACAAAAGAAATCATGATATGGTCTTACTCAGATGTGTTGACAAAAGAGAAGCGGACTTGTTAATGAAAGATGTTCATGAAGGAATGTTTGGTACTCACGCCAACGGATACGCCATGTCCAGAAAGATCTTGAGAGCTGGTTACTATTGGTTAACTTTAGAAACTGACTGCATTCAGTACGCCAGAAAATGTCACAAATGTCAGATCTACGCGGACAAAATGCATGTGCCTCCAACACTGTTGAATGTATTGTCGTCGCCATGGCCTTTCTCTATGTGGGGGATTGACATGATTGGGGCAATTGAGCCAAAAGCTTCAAATGGACACCGTTTCATTCTGGTTGCCATCGACTATTTCACAAAATGGGTTGAAGCTGCATCCTACACCAATGTTACACGTCAAGTGGTGGCTCGTTTCATTAAAAAGGAGATCGTCTGTCGCTACGGGATCCCAAGCAGAATTATAACAGACAACGGTACCAATCTGAACAACAAAGTTATGAAAGAATTATGTAATGATTTCAAAATCGAACACCACAACTCTTCCCCTTACCGTCCAAAGATGAATGGAGCTGTGGAAGCTGCAAATAAAAACATCAAGAAGATCTTGCAGAAAATGGTTAAAACCTACAAAGATTGGCATGAAATGCTGCCGTTTGCCCTGCACGGATACAGAACCTCCGTCCGCACTTCCACAGGGGCAACCCCCTTTTCTCTGGTATATGGAATGGACGCAGTTCTTCCCATCGAGGTCGAAATACCATCCCTCAGAGTCATCATGGAAACCAAGTTAGAAGAGGCAGAATGGATTAAAGAAAGGTTTGATCAGCTGAATCTCATCGATGAAAAGCGCATGTCTGCGATGTGTCACGGCCAGTTGTATCAAAAAAGAATCAAGAGGGCGTTCGATAAAAAGGTCCGTATCAGAGAATTCCGCGAAGGAGAACTTGTGCTCAAGAAGATCTTACCAGTTCACAAAGACGCAAGAGGGAAGTGGATGCCTAATTATGATGGCCCCTTTATTGTGAAGACAATATTCTCTGGAGGTTCACTGATCCTTACTACCATGGACGGAGAACAACTTACACACCCGATAAACTCTGACGCAGTTCGGAAATATTACGCCTAAAAAGTACCCGATAAACCGGAAAATCCAAAAGAACGGTTTATGCAAAAGTTAGGGTAGAAAAGAAAAAAGAGAAGGAAAGGAAAAAGAGAAAAGAAATCAAAAAGCTCGCTAAGTTGAAAACCCGAAAGGGCGGCTTAGGCAAAAATGAGCGTCCCGGTGGATTGAAAACCCGAAAGGGCAATCCAGGCAAAAATTAGGGACAAAGGCGTTTCGCTGCATCAGACAAAGCCATCAACACTGCAGACTCAACAAAGATTCATCTCAACAGCTCTCGTCAGAAGCAAGGATCTTGGAGAATTTTAGTCTTTAGGGATAGTTAGGTCACAGGATTCAATGTAACCTTATCCACTTTTGCCATTTTACTTGTAAAAATTTCCATGGAATATTGTCATTGGCAAGATTTCATCCTTTAAATAAAATCAGCCTTTGGAGCCTCTCTTTCTTGTGCAAATTATCAGTTCCTTATTTTCTTTGTTATGCAAAATACCGTTCGTTAATCAACGATTATTTTTGAAAGCATTAAAATCCGGATTTTTGAAAAAAGAATAACTTGGAAATATTTTACAAAATATTTTAACTTGTGGAAAGACTCGAGGAAAATCATACATTCCCCGAAACTTCAGGGTAGCAGGAGTCTTGATACACAGTCAGGATTTACATTCCCCAATGAAATGCTAGCAAGTTGGGCGACGAAGAGTCCTTTGGCCGTGCATGATTACCAAAATTGAAGATTATCCCTCAGGATTTCTTGTGATGATATGAAGGTTCCTCCCCCAGCAAAGTGTTTCTGGACGTCAGAATTCACCTCAGCAAAATCTACCTACAGGCTTTATTCCCCAGTAGGTCTTCGGGTTTATTTCCCAAGTCTACGTACACCCCTCATCATGGGATCAGTGTGATTCGGTTGTCCCCCGATTCGGTGACACCTATCAATCCCCGTGAAGTCTAAGTTATTACTTGCTTCATTTCCAAGTATAAGTCCAGTCGTAACTGGCATTTTAACCAATTGTCGTTGGCATTCATTTGGTCGTCACCATCCATGTCCTTTTAAAGCCCAGTCGTCACTGGCATTGTCTAAATCCAATCGTCATTGGTATCTCGTTAGTAGTCACTAATAAATCCACGTATAAGTCCAGTCGTCACTGGCACTAAATAAAAGTCCAATTGTCATTGGCGCCTCTTGGTTTGGTTGTTACCAACCTTTCCCCGGTAAATCCAGTCGTCACTGGTATTGTTCCAATTATTATTGGTATCTTGTTAGTTGTCACTAACTTTCCCCACGAAGTCCAGTCGTCACTGGCACTACCTGAATCCAATCGTCATTGGTATCTTGAGGTTTTACCCAATTTTTCCCTTTGAAACCCAGTCGTAACTGGTATCATCGTCTAGAGTCCAATCGTTACTTGGAGTCTATTGCAGTTTGGTTGTCACCAATCTCCAGCTAGAAGATCTGGTGATCCCTAGCATTTTTGTATAGCCAATTGTCATTGGTATTCCCCAGTATGGTCGTCACCATCTTCATTAAAAAATCCGGTCGTAACTGGCATTGTTTAAAACCAATCGTTATTGGAACCTTGATTTGGTCGTCACCAATCACCATTAAAAGACCAGTCGTCACTGGCATCGCTTGGAATTCTGGTCGTTACCAATTCCCCAGGAAGTCTATTAATTACCAGCATGGTGTGAACTATTTGCAGAAACTGAGGGTGTATCCCCAATAATCCATGTTCCCAGTCAAGTCCTGGAGATCTAGTCGTCATTAGTGTCCTCCGTGTGTGATTAGTCTTATTTCTAGTCCATTCCTGAAGATCCCGTTTGAACTCTTCGCTATAGGAAGTTCCTCATCTGATCATCCCCAGTGAGGTCGTATCCAACCTTTCGCTTCCCCGGTGAAGTCTGCTTCTCTTTTCCCAACGAAATTAATTCTCCATTTCCCCAGTAGAAGTCAATTCTTCTCCCCGGTGGAGTACCTCTGTTCCAATAAGATTGTCATCTTTATTGGATTTGTCTCTTCCCCATGTGAAGTTTTCCTTCTTACGCTATCAGTCATGTCTGAACTGTTAATTTAGTTTTTCAGTACGAGTCCCCAGTGTCGAGTCCTTGTATTTGTCACTGTTTGTTTACTGTTTCTTTTATCATTATCGTTGCGTCTATGTTGTTTGCATTCAAGCATCATAAAACATCATTTAGAGTGCATGGCATATCATAACTTGTCCTCTAGCATGGCATCGGATCTAAGGGACAAAATTTTTGGTTATCTATATTTAAATACCTTTCACTGCGATTTTCCGAGAATTGTCATCTCTCAGTCATCTCGTGAAGATATTTAAATAGGGGCAACTGTTGTACCCCAAATTTTGACCCCTTAGATCCTCATTATCATTTTTAGAAGCATGATCATGAATTATCTAACCCTAAATCAGTGCAAGTTTATTATTGTCAAGTTACAGATGAATCAGGGTTCTTGCACCGACAAATTCAAAACAATCAAGGAATGATCAACCAATGATTTGGGCCAATTCAATCATGGAATGAAATCAAAGATAATATCAAAGTCAAAAGGGAAGTCAATTTGAAGAAATCGTTTCAGAATCAAGAACAGTGCAGTCAGGAGGCCCCGATTAGGGTTTTTAACCAGTGGAAAGTCAACTGTGGTTTGACTTTGATGTTGGAAAAGGTTTTAATGGTGGGAGTGAGGTCCATGAAGTTAATATAGGCTATTAAAGGCTATTGAAGAAGTGTCAAAGTCCCAGGATGTCCAGAATATCAACAGGCGACTCGATCGGCACCGATCGATCGTACGGTTGACCAAAAAGTCAACTCCTCGAATTTTGAGAATTGGAATCCAAGTTATGAATCAAAGTTGTTCCTTATGTCATAATGGACTTGCATATCAATTTTCATGATCATTGGATCAAAGATGAGAGAGTAATCGAGAAATCGGGAAATTAGGGTTTTGAAAAGGGCTAAACCGTATCTCCTTAACCACACATCCAATTGAGTTGGTTCTAGTCTCATTTGAAAGCTCTTGACAAGTCCTACAAAAGTCCCATACTAGTCCACAACTAGAAAATGCATACTTTTTGAGATATAAGCAAAAACATTCCTAGAAGGGAAAATAACAGAAAATTTCTAAGTTATTTTCACCTTAAAAGCTAAAATCAGCCAACTTCAAGGGGGTTTTTCACCTAGTTTCAAATAGAATCAAGATTTCTGGCCAACATGAAAGTTTTAGTACTATGTGAGGGCTTTCTAAATTGTACAAGAACATCTCAAGGTGAGTTATGAGCTGAGAGATACATGTGTTCAAAGTTGGTATTTTGTCATACTAGTCCCACATTGACCAATATTGCAAAAGCACCTCTATCACTCAAGTGAGCCAATTTCCACTTGCCCAACTCTTTCTACCTGATATATTGAACATTCTTAGCATGTTAGAACAGAAAGTTATCATGGAAACATCATGGAATTAAAGTTTGAAGTTTCATTGCCTAAGTTGAAAACTTTGACTTTTCCAAGCATGAGGTGTAAAGAAATTCTGCTCCAGCCACTCTACCAAGCCTCTAGGCTGTGTTTTCTCAGTAAAAACATCATTAAAACTTGCCCATTGGGTTAGGGAGACAGCCAAGAACCAGAAAAAGCAAGGCAAGTGGACAATTGGATGGAAATATCTTAGTTTTCTTCATGGTGAAGCAAGGTTACCTAGCAAGCTCCTCACTTCATAATTCTATAAATAGGGACCTCAAACCCCTCATTTGGGACATCAACATCATTCTAAAAACCTGCTAAACCAAGTTCCCTCATCACACCTCTCTCTCACTCACATTTTGCAAAATCACCAAAGTAGCCAAAATTGCCAAAAATTCAGCATTTGCAATCTTGCTACCATATTGAGCTACACATGTTCCAGCTCTCAAATCTTCATCCACACATCCTATAAATCATATATAGGAGGTGTACAAACACTTAAACCACCCAAAAACTCAAAGAATCCAAAAGTCAACTTTCCATGGAACTTACTTTGACCAAAGTCCACAAAAACCTCCAAACCTTGCTCCAAACATCTTCTTGAGGTTTTAACCATTTGAACACCTCAAATATAATATATATCAACTGTCCAAACCTTCATTTGTCATCAAGAACTCACAAATCTCATTTTGGCATCTCATTTGGATTGTTTCTTAAAATTCAAGAAAGCACACAATACCAAAGACTTGGAATCACCATCTCTGGTTTTCTCAATAGTTCTTGCTTGCTTAATAGGGATCATTAACAGGTATGTGGCTGTCTCTCATTGGTTTTAACATCACCTTGTCTGAAATCATACTGTTGAGCATATTGGTAGAAATTAAACCATGAGCATATGTTGATTGTCATAATGTAAAATTCTTGGTGGAGGGCATGTTGGTTAGGGTTATGATCATTGAATTTGTCCTTGTCACATGTTGATTGTAATTTTGTGATACCATTAGAACTGTTGTTTTGTATGGGAATTGTTTATGTTATTCCTTTAACATTGCAAGCCTACACTATCATAATAAAATAACCAAAGGAAGTAGCAGTATTTGAGAGGTAAGTGGTGCTGGCTCAAGATGTGAGCAAAATATCCTTAACTGCTATGGCATTTAGGACTGTCCCAAGGTAATTGAAGTAAGACTGCTAGTAGGAACATTGCTGATACCAGGTTTGTTCTTTATATTCATAGCAGTGATCCTTTTGTTTTTTGCTTTTGTAGCTGTTATTGGAATTAGTGTTGAAACACCCAAACTTTGAAAACTGCCATTCCCTGCTTGCTTATGAACCCCTGTCAAAAAACTGTTTGAATGTGGTTTTGTTAAAATACATTAAGCATAATAGGATGTGTATGCTGTTTGCTGCCAGGATTTATTACTGCTAGTTTTGCTGTCATGATGTGCCAAGTTTTGTTCCAGAGATACTGTCAAAAAGTTGCTTCATGTTTTGATCTTTATTTGCTTCATGTGTGATGCTGCTAGTATGTTCATAGGTGCTGCCAATTTATATTTCATATTTTCACTAAGTGCTGCTAGCTGTGTTTCTTGCTTATGCTGATAATTTGGCTTCATACTTTTTGTTACAAGTTGGTTCATATGTGCTGTTGTCAAGATGTAAACTGATTAATTCTGTCCAAAGCATGTTGGTAGCAGGGTTTAAGTGTTAAATTGAAACATTATCATAATCATCAAGGATTGTACACATTGGCATCAAATGTTCACACACTTACACATCAATTTTATTGTTTATCATGCTGTTATGAATTGATGTCCTGGTCCTGCCACTGCATTGTGAAATAAAACTTGGGCAGCAATATGATCATTCATGTGTAATCTAGTTTGTTAACTGTTTTTTTAATTGGGAATCATGTGTTGTCACATTTTGAGTATGTATGAATGTTTAGTTCAACCTGTTTTTGCCTTATAATAACTTTGAGTTTGTTCATGCTTGTGTAAACACCAAATGCCAACTTAAATGCCAAGTTCTGCCACAGTCCAATCTGGGACCTGCTAGCTGTTATTCTCACACTCAAACTTATATGTGAATGATCTGTATGTGATTATACTGCTTAAATCTTGCTCACATTCTGATTTAACATGCCTACTGCACTCTCACAAGCTCATTTTGAGCAGTTCACATATCAATTTATGTATTGCTTTGCTTGATGCCAAATTGATCACTTGAACTTATTCTTATGCACACTTGTAACATGGATAAGTGACTGATTTAGATTGGTTTAAGTTGGTAACACAGAATTGTAGTTCTCACACTCAAGCCACCCACAATATCACTTTTGCATCACACATGATAGGTTTAATTTTCTTATCTCAACATGCTTATATAACCATTCTGAACATGTCTATGTGGTTGTCTTGATGATTTATTACCTTACACCAGAATTCACATCCTGTCACACCAAGTTTCAAACCAACATCCACACACTTGGTCATTTTTGACATAAAGCACGAAAACTTGATTTTTTTTCTTTCCAACATGATTCAATGATCATTAATAACATGTGTATGCACTCATATTGTTGATTTAAGCACAACACCAATATTTCACGTGTTTGCACCAATTTCACCAAATGACACAAAACACACAAAAGCCTCAAAATGGGATTTTTTGCATAGAACCTGTTTTCCACCAAAACAAATACCCTCTACACCTCATATGGTTCATGTATAATGTGTTGGAACCTTAAGTTGATGAAAGAAAGCCATGTATCAAATTTCATATCTTCATGTGCATCATTACTTGAACAACTTGCATATGCTATGCCAATTTGCATGACAGGTGGATTCTTTGGAATGTTAATGGTTAGATCATCTCATTATCATGTAATTGTGCTGTACAAATGGTTAGTTTGTTTGAATTGATTCTGGAACTTCATCTGTGCATCATCATGCACCATTTTGCAAAAAGCTTCATTCTCACACACCAACTTGGAAATGCTTGCTTGTACTTGGTATTTCATTGTTGCTACAGCTTTATATGAACATATGTGACATGTTTAGATGAACCACAACACTAAAAATCACCTGTACAAAGAATCACCCCACATCATGTTTCACACACACATAATGCACACAAATTGCAATTTGAATGCTACACTTTCATATGTTTGTTCCAGGTTGGATGTTTTCATTTGCACACACTTAATATGACATACTAAAGGTGTCTTGATGATTGGTACAGCTCAAAACACTCAAAACTCAAAATCACCTTGTTATGCTTTGACATGTTTATGTGATTTTGCAACTTGAATACAACAGTCATATTCATACATGCCTTGGCCTCTATCTTGTTTGCTATCTGTCATATATCATATATGGGATGTGTGTGTGGACTCACTTGACATTTACCATGCTTGTACCAAGTTGTTCATATCCTTTTGCATTTCATAAAGCCAAATTTTGTACCCTATCGGGTTTTGAAGAGGAAATGGAATTTCAGAAAACCACCAATGCCATCTTCTTCCTGTCATTTTTCTACCCAATTTACATATAAAATTTGTCTCGATCCGATAAGCGGTTAGTGAGATACGGCATAAAACGTATTTGGTGTGAATTATGTATTTTTGCCCAGCCATGGAACTAAACCAAGCATGTATATTTATGGTTTCCATTTGATTAATGGATGTAACAGCCGCCCCAGCGGTAAGAACATGCGCGCAATTATACCTTTCACCATCATGACCAGGGTTCGATCCGGGTGGAGGTCGAACCTTTTTATTATTTTTCCTATTTTGTACATAAACTTCAAAAATTCGTAACTCTCTCATTTTTTATCGTTTTTCACCCGTTCTTTTTTCATTGTGTTTATTTTAATGTGTACTTTCATGTCATAATTTTATTTTCCATGTTTGATTATTTTTTCACCACGTTTGATTGTGCGCGATCCGCGCGTCAACGGTACTAACCCTATTTGGTTGCAAATGAAATTTAGAAGGTTTCCTCTTGTGTTTTCTCAGGAAAATTGATTGTTATCATATCTATATATGTTTGTCAACATGTTAGAATTTTTACCTTGAATTATTTTTATATTTATCTCATCTGTCTGTTAACGGTATTCCAGGTGCGAACTGTCGTCACGGTTCTCGTACCAGAACAATTGCTTTGATTGCCATCATTGCTTTTCATCCTTAATCTTTTTCTTTGGTTGTCACCATAATTGCTTTGTATAATGTTTGTATTTTATTTTTATCCCCAAGCGACGAAGCTCGTTAGCTTTCGTCCAGTGGCCGACAATACTGTTCCTCCAAAGGAAGGTCTGTCCACTTGACTGTCAATGTCTTGGACCAAAATCTCTGCTATCCCTTGACTTTGTTAAGTCACCTTAACCCTAGACTAGAAGCCTTTAGACTTTGCTTGAAGTCTAAGAAACCCACCCATACTAGGAGTGTTCTTCAACTAGAACCCTAGGAAAGAGTTCGTCAACTCTGTGTAAGAATCATCGTCATGATTTCTTACTTCCCCCTTTTACAATTTAGTTTAGGGAGTTTTGTCAAACTCCACACAAACATCGTCATGTTTGTTCCCCTTTGAACTTTGATCGTCATCAAGTGTTCTTTTCCCTTGTGAGGTGAACTACGATTGCTCTGATTCTATCCTAGTCAGGATACGTAGGCAGAAGGTGCGATGCCTTTGCGAGCAAACTTAGAAAACCACTTAGGCCTTTATTTTACTTTTGTTCCCAACTTAAACCATAGTGCACAATTCACAAACTTAGCAATTAATTAAACAAAAGGTTCCTGTAGAGTACTACAGATATTTAGGGTGCTAATACCTTCCCTAGATATAACCAACCCCCGAATCCCCGAATCTCTTAAAGCGTTGTTGTCACATCGCGCAAAAGGTTCTTTCCTTCTTTAGACCTATCCTTTGGATAAATTAAAGACCGGTTGTAAAAAGAGATACGGTTCAAGTTAATTAATAGCTTGATATCAAATTTTAACCGCAACAACTATTCTATGAATTGCTTTTGCTTAATCTGTTATTTTATAGAATTGTTTTGATTAAACTCGTATGATTGCATCCTTAGCTTTTATTCGTCGTTACGTCACTTTGTCGTTAATTCGCGTTTATAATTCGTGTTTGCTTAATTCACGAAAACTTAATTCGTTTGCTTAATTTGGAATATAGGATTGGTAATCTAGTTTATGTCTTTTGCGCTTGTTAAATGACATAGGAATCGAATAGAGATCGAAATCGCTTAGGAAATTGGTAAGGTAGAAACCCGTGATAAGCCGGAACCGAAAACAGTAGATTGACTTATTTTGATAATCACTTATTTTAACCGCTTAATTGCATTTTCTTTATTTATCCGATCAGAAACCAAACCAACTCCCCCTCCATTTCGAATTTGGTAGATTAGTCACATAAAAGAATCCTTGAGACGATATCCGAGTTGAATTGTCGTTGTATTACGTTTTCATCAAAAACACTCGTTCTGATCCGCGCGCGACAGCTGATCAATGAGCTAGGCCCTCCACGACGGAGAGATGGATTGCGCCGAACCCGTGTGATGAGCGGGACAGAGCAATATCTATATATATATATATATATATATATATATATATATATATATATATATATATATATATATATATATATATATATATATATATATATATATATATATATATATATATATATATATATATATATATATATATATATATATATATATATATATATATATATATATATATATATATATATATATATATATATATATATATATATATATATATATATATATATATATATATATATATATATATATATATATATATATATATATATATATATATATATATAAGAATCTTAATCGGTTGAGTAAGTAAATTAAATAATTAATTATATTTAATAATTAATTATTTAATTGAATATGTACTTAGATATAAGTGGATGTCAAGATAATCCATTTCGAAATAATGAGAATTTTAAATGATTATCATTCTATATATAGGCTATGATCTCAAATATATCATGCTATAAGAAAATTATCTCTTTTTCTCCCCATTCGAAGAGTTTTCAAGACATTACGAGTACCGGTTGAGAAAAATCCACAAGCCAACCAGTGTCAAACACTTGTCTCTACACTTTTGTATTTTAGAATTATCGTTGTCATTGTCTAAAAATATTTCTCATTATATTCGTCAAGGTATTCCTATAATCATTAATATCAAAATGTCATAGATCCTAAGGTTTGTGTCCATGGGGAGACGCTTAAGCGCTCCCAGCGTGATGAGTGATCAGTGCATATTTATGCACTTTCTCCTATATTTTTACTTAGGCATTTCTTTACTTTATCTTGATTATTTTTATGTTTTATTTTGTTTTTATATTTTATTTTATTTTTGGCTTAATTTGATTTCCGCACTTATTTTTCAGCTTTAGCAGTCTGCACGGAAACGATCATAACTCGAGTTCCGGGAATCCGTTTGAAGCGTTCTAAAAATCGCCGGAAAGATAAGAGAGAGAGCTACGACATTCGTGTTGGAGTCGAAGTCAGATTCGGAGGCAAAAATTCCAGAATTCCGTTTGAAGTTACTGCATTAGAATTCAATTTTAGTGTCGGGTCATGTATTGGGCCTGGGTTATGTTTTCGACCCAGTTGGGTTATGACCCGAATTTCCTTTCTTTTTAAAGGAAAAATACTCGTGTTACTGTTCACCTAATTACATTTTCACGAAAAATACATTCGGAGCTTTGAGAGAACCATGGAGAGCTAATTCCTTAGAGTCATTCTGCTGTAATCGCGTTCCAACGCTTTGAGGTTTTTACTTTATCAATCTAATTCGTTTCTCTTTCAACACTATTCTATGAATTGCTTTTGCTTAATCTGTTATTTTTTAGAATTGTTTTGATTAAATTCGTATGATTGCATCCTTAGCTTTTATTCGCCGTTACGTCGCTTTGTCGTTAATTCGCGTTTATAATTCGTGTTTGCTTAATTCACGAAAACTTAATCCGTTTGCTTAATTTGGAATATAGGATTGGTAATCTAGTTTATGTCTTTTGCGCTTGTTAAATGACATAGGAATCGAATAGAGATCGAAATCGCTTAGGAAATTGGTAAGGTAGAAACCCGTGATAAGCCGGAACCGAAAACAGTAGATTGACTTATTTTGATAATCACTTATTTTAACCGCTTAATTGCATTTTCTTTATTTATCCGATCAGAAACCAAACCAACTCCCCCTCCATTTCGAATTTGGTAGATTAGTCACATAAAAGAATCCTTGAGACGATATCCGAGTTGAATTGTCGTTGTATTACGTTTTCATCAAAAACACTCGTTCTGATCCGCGCGCGACAGCTGATCAATGAGCTAGGCCCTCCACGACGGAGAGATGGATTGCGCCGACCCCGTGTGATGAGCGGGACAGAGCAATATCTATATATATATATATATATATATATATATATATATATATATATATATATATATATATATATATATATATATAAGAATCTTAATCGGTTGAGTAAGTAAATTAAATAATTAATTATATTTAATAATTAATTATTTAATTGAATATGTACTTAAATATAAGTGGATGTCAAGATAATCCATTTCGAAATAATGAGAATTTTAAATGATTATCATTCTATATATAGGCTATGATCTCAAATATATCATGCTATAAGAAAATTATCTCTTTTTCTCCCCATTCGAAGAGTTTTCAAGACATTACGAGTACCGGTTGAGAAAAATCCACAAGCCAACCAGTGTCAAACACTTGTCTCTACACTTTTGTATTTTAGAATTATCGTTGTCATTGTCTAAAAATCTTTCTCATTATATTCGTCAAGGTATACCTATAATCATTAATATCAAAATGTCATAGATCCTAAGGTTTGTGTCCATGGGGAGACGCTTAAGCGCTCCCAGCGTGATGAGTGATCAGTGCATATTTATGCACTTTCTCCTATATTTTTACTTAGGCATTTCTTTACTTTATCTTGATTATTTTTATGTTTTATTTTGTTTTTATATTTTATTTTATTTTTGGCTTAATTTGATTTCCGCACTTAATTTTCAGCTTTAGCAGTCTGCACGAAAACGATCATAACTGGAGTTCCGGGAATCCGTTTGAAGCGTTCTAAAAATAGTCGGAAAGCTAAGAGAGAGAGCTACGACTTTCGTGTTGGAGTCGAAGTCATATTCGGAGCCAAAAATTCCAGAATTCCGTTTGAAGTTACTGCATTAGAATTTAATTTTAGTGTTGGGTCATGTATTGGGCCTGGGTTATGTTTTCGACCCAGTTGGGTTATGACCCGAATTTTCTTTCTTTTTAAAGGAAAAATACTCGTGTTACTGTTCACCTAATTACATTTTCACGAAAAATACATTCGGAGCTTTGAGAGAACCATCGAGAGCTAATTCCTTTGAGTCATTCTGCTGTAATCGCGTTCCAACGCTTTGAGGTTTTTACTTTATCAATCTAATTCGTTTCTCTTTCAACACTATTCTATGCATTGCTTTTGCTTAATTTGTTATTTTATAGAATTGTTTTGATTAAATTCGTATGATTGCATCCTTAGCTTTTATTCGCCGTTACGTCGCTTTGTCGTTAATTCGCGTTTATAATTCATGTTTGTTTAATTCACGAAAACTTAATCCGTTTGCTTAATTTGGAATATAGGATTGGTAATCTAGTTTATGTCTTTTGCGCTTGTTAATTGACATAGGAATCGAATAGAGATCGAAATTGCTTAGGAATTGGTAAGGTAGAAACCCGTGATAAGCCGGAACCGAAAACAGTAGATTGACTTATTTTGATAATCACTTATTTTAACCGCTTAATTGCATTTTCTTTATTTATCCGATCAAAACCAAACCAACTCCCCCTCCATTTCGAATTTGGTAGATTAATCACATAAAAGAATCCTTGAGACGATATCCGAGTTGAATTGTCGCTGTATTACGTTTTCATCAAAAACACTCGTTCTGATCCGCGCGCGACAGCTTATCAATGAGCTAGGCCCTCCACGACGGAGAGATGGATTGGGCCGACCCCCTGTGATGAGCTGGAC
>CAWUDS030006172.1:0-39595 GCA_963859935.3 Lathyrus sativus | reverse complement strand
TGCATGTTTAAATTCTTTTTAATAAAAATCAAATCTTTCTATTGTAAGAGGCTTGGTAAATATATCATCTCATTAATAATTTGTATCAATGAACTGTATATCTATTACACCTTTTTAAACATAATCTCAAATAAAATGATGTTTTAGTTCTATGTGCTTGGTTCTAGAATGTTGAGCTAGATTTTTTGTTGAACATATGACAAAAGATAGGAATACTGGTTCCACTAATCTAATAGTCTTCCAACTGATATTTCATCCAGAGGAGTTGTGTGCAGCATTTAGCAGCTGAGTTGTACTCTACTTCTGCTATGGTCATAGGAATAATTTCTTGTCTTTTACTAGCCTAGAATATTAGGTTTTCACCTATGTATTGACATTTTCCACTTGTGAATTTCCTTTCAATCATATCCATATTAAGCATCCTTTTAAGTTATTTAGTAAAAGTTAGTAACTTTATTAGATTATTAGTACTAATATTTGTTAGATTATTATCATTTAGTATTATTGGATTGTCAGTATTATCATATTATATTATTATTATTATTTATAATTAGATTATTATGATTATTGTTTATTAGTAGATTATTAGTATTGTTATTATTAACAGATTATTTTGGTTATAATTAGAATTGTAATTTAAGAATGAATATGGTCAAATATTATGACTAAATTTAAGAGTCTATAAAGGCCACAAATCAGAAAACACCGTCAGAGTTGGATCAAATCTAAAACAATTAACACATATCCAATCTTTTCACTATAGAAATTTGGTTACATTTCAAATTTGTTCGCAAAGATTCAAATCAAATCAATTACAATCTAACACTTTCTAACATGAATCAATCTAATTAAAGTTCCAACGCTAATTCAAATCTATAAAAGGGCATGCAATGAGGAGGACTAAACATTAGGGGAAAAAAACCTAAGAAACTACAGCAATCATAATCCTTCACCATGCCCAGAGCTCTGTTCGAAGAAAGCCTTCAAAGTTTCACATCGAAACTTCAAGGTATTTGAGCTTAACCCCCGTCCCAAAGCAACCTCCGCAATCATAATCCTTCACCATGCCGAGAGGAGGGAGAGAACAAAGCTTACTTTGTGGGTTTCTTCTTTCGATAACTTTTGGATTGGTACTCTCTCTGCCCTTTTTTATTGTATTATGTTGTGAACCTTTGTAGTGTTGTCAGTAATGTAATTTTCCTATAAATAAACCAAAAAAAGTTGACTTTAGATAAAACTCACACATTTTTAATAATCATATTTGCATTGTTATGTGTATGTCTGTAGAAACAAAAGAATCAGTTTGAAACAAAAAACAAAATGGAATTGAGTAATAAGATGAAATCCGCATATAGTGAGAATAAGTTAAAATCGAATTGAATAGCTGATACCCAATACCAATTCATATTCAAAACACTACCTCTGTAAAAATCATTACATAAATAAGTTGAAGCTAATTTTGAATAGGGTAGAAAAAGATTTTGAAACACAGTAAAACATCCAAAACACACTTAAATTGAATTCAAATAAAAAAACTAATATCGAGCCAAGAAATCAAGGCGGGATCAAGAAAACTCAACATAGACTAAGCCAAAACCAACATTGAACCAATTTGATCCAATACCGAATTGAAGCAAAAATCATCCCAAAATCAACTCAGAACAGAGTCGAAGTTAACCCCAGACCAAATTTAAAGTACAAAATAGAGTTGAAACCTATCCTGAGTTGAATCAAAAAATAAGACAAGAGCAAATTGCAACTAAACAGCCCAAATCGGATGTCGAACTGATTCAAAACCTAAACCGAGTTAAAACCCAAATTGAGTCATAGATTCAAAACCCAAACCGAGTTGAAAAACCAAAAAACAAGTTGAATCGAAACCTAACCTGAGTTATCGGGTGACCAAGCCTTATAGACGAGTTCATTAACTGCACTGGAATGCCACACTCCGCTGGAGATCATCGAAGTAGATCACGTCGGCCACCAGATGTAATACCTTGTATTTGATAAAATGCTCTAAATAATATTAGTTGAGATCAACTGGGTTCCGGTGTGCTATGAGAATTATCTATTAAGATAATTAGAGCAACCGATGAGCTCAAATTTGACTTAATTAATATCATCTGACTCTGAGGCTTTAATTATTGGTACATTAGAGACATTTTGGATACCCTTAATTTTAAATATTAAACCAAGTTAATCTTACTAACTTCTCATGTTACTACCTTATGCCTTTGTTCCAATTTTGTGAGAAAAGTATTAAAGAAAGAAAAAGAAAGGAAAGAGAAGATAGTAAGAGAAGAGAAAGTAGGGAGAAAGAATAAGAAACCCAAGAAGAAGAGGAAACTTCATCATTCATCATCAAATCATCTCATCTTCATCGTCAACAACTTATTCATCAATATCTAGAGGTGGGTTCTAGTTAGATGCAGTATGGTAAGAGTTTTATAAATAGAAATGTGTAAGATTGGATTTGGTAAGATTTTCCCCATTTCCATAGAAATATCATGTTTCTTGTTGTGTTATAACGTTGATGTTGGATTGTTGCCTTAATGTTGATTTGTACATGAAATGTTGATATTAATGCTTGGAATGAGGTTGGGTTAATGGGGTTTGAAAAGCCATATGGTTATGCTGAAAAATTCTGGAAATTGTAGAGCTCGCACATCGAGTTGAAGGCGAACGTGACAGTCTGTCATGCTCGCATTACAAGCTGAAGGCGGGGCGAAGGCGAACATTCTCCTAGGGCTCGCACAACGACCACTGAGCCCTTTTTCCACTGCCTCTGAATTGTTCTATCTCGCTCGTAGTTTGCACAACAAACCCAAGAAGAAGGGACCTCGCCTGGGCCTCGCACTGTGAACCTGGCAGTGTTGTTCATAATTTGTTTTAATGCTTGCTTGGTTTTTCACATGTAAGTTTATTGTTAACATATCTTGTTTACATGGATTATTTTGAGTAATATGCATGTGGATTTATGGATGATAGATTAATTTAAAATGATAATTATGTAATTAAAAAGGATTAAGAAATAGTGAGGAAAACCTTATTACAATTCAATAGAATGACCTAGTGATGTAACTAGGAAACGATAGATGACTTAGATGACAATGCTTGTGCATTTGATGCCTAGGTGTGCATTCTTGACAAGTATTTATCTAGTGGAAAGTTAAGAAATTATATGGAACATATGTTAATTTGGTGTTACATTGAGAATAAGGCGTATGTGGCCTTGTGATTTTCGAATACAATCACATTGGTGTATGAGATCACGTAGTCGGAACCATTTCCCTTGAGTTGTGTCGTTCCAAAAGTGGAGGCTTATATAGAGAGCTCATTCAGAATGTATGCATTATCACTTTGATAGATTTGATCCTCGTTTTACGAGTGGAGCCTACGAGTAAATAGACTTGTGATGGGGTACGTCCCATGAGAAGTGACGATTCATGTGGACCATGTTTCCCTTGGATTCGAATCTATTTCGTATGTAAAAGTACATTACAAGGATCCATGACTCGTGTCGATCTCCTAGATGTAGAAGAGGACGGGAAAAAGGGGTGCCTTGGTGAGATTTTTGACTAGTGATTGTTTTAAGTTGTTAAACTCAAGCAACATGTTTCCAGATAATGTGAAGTTGTAAACTCAAGTCTTGTCCCTTCCCTTTTGACTTGAGTTAGGATTGGTTAGAACCTTGTAAAGCCGAGAGAATTCATAAGATAAGGAACCCACTAGGATTATCATCTCACCCCATGTTGTTGAATGTTTTTTAGGTGGTTCTGGTTCCGTGAAGGGTAAGCATAAGGTCATTTGACATCCTTACTTGTCTTGACTATTTTGGGATGGCATTAGTTCCACTGTGAAGACTCTATTTTGACATCATTTGTTATGATCTAGTTCTTAGTCTTTGGAGCATCTTGTGTATATTATACCATTGTTTTTAGATTTTATGTTTTGGCATGTAATGTATACAATATGCTACTAGGAACTTATTTGTATTTCAGTACCAAACTTGCAAACATGTATAATATGTATTTTCTAAAGATGTGTATTTATATATGGGCGTTACAGTTAGTATCAGAGCAAGTCATATCCTCGACCTAGCCATGAAGTATTATAAGTATTTCTTTCTGATTCATATGTGTGCGGACATCATTGTTCCAGATGTTATATTCATAATATTGAGCATGTTCAACTTGATTCAATTTGTATAACGTTTAGGGACATGGTTGACGGACGCAGTAGACATGATAGGCCTACAATTCCGACATTCGACTCAAATCCTCCAGGTGGTAGTAAGAATGTTCCATGGCCTCAGTATGTGCAACAGATGCAGCAACAACATAACCAATTCATGCAGTAGATGATGCAGCAGTTGAATGGAGGTCTTCATCCGCCAGTGGTTACTCCAGAAGTTGTCGGTAGGAGCTTCCAGGATTTCTTCTGCATGAATCCTCCAGAATTTCATGGCGGACAAGATCCTATGAAGGCTCGTGAATGGTTGTCTGGTATGGAGAGAATCTTTCAGATTGTTCAATGTAGTGAGATGGATAAGGTGGTGTTTGCTTCCTACATGTTAAAGGGTCCTGCTATAAGGTGGTGGGAAAGTACTTCAGCTTTAATGACTATCCAAGGTGTGCCTAAGGTGTGGAAACAATTCAAAACTACATTTATGGATAAGTATTTTCCTAGTTCTTTGAGGACTCATAATGAGTTTGAATGCCAACAGTTAAGGCAAGGTAATATGATAGTGGTTGCTTATGATGAGAAGTTTGAGGACATGGATGCTTACTCTAGGAAGGTCGTGTATGCTCTATATGAGAAATGGAAGATTGATCAATTCCTTTTTGGATTGAAAGTTGAGATCTCTCATAGTGTGTCTCAAAGAAAGTTCGCTACCTATGCTGAGTTGCTAAGGCGGTGTTATGTGGATGAGAATAGTTTAAAGAGAGTTCAAGAAGAGAGAAATATGATTAGGATGGGTCAAATGGACCAAGGAACACTGAGTCAATAGCTTAGGCCTAGACTTCAATCCTTCAAAGTAAAACAAGTGCAGAGTGCTAGGACCTAATTGTCGCTATGCGAAAAATAACACAGAGTCGCCATCGGATTTTATTTATCCCAAGGAGGGAAAGGAAAATAACGATAAAACCTTTAGGAAAAGAGAATGGTCATCACAACCAAGTTTTAGGGTTCAAGATTCAGTTATGTGAGGGGAAGGTATTAGCACCCCTCACATCCAACGTATTCGATGGGAACCATTTAAGTTGTTTAGCTTGAATGGGTTTTTTTAATTTTAAAAGTTTACTTGCTTAAAAGAAAAGAGGGGTTGATTTTTTATTGGAATGCTTGCCAAGGATTGTGGCCCTTGTGCCTATGTATCCTCACTTAAAAAAATTGAAGAATCAGAGCTCCATAGTTCGGAGGCTTGTGAAATGGTTGTATGTCGGTTGATTTTATACCTTGAAAAAGGGTTTTCGGACTGATGCCCTAAGGAGAAAATAAGTTAGATGAGTTGATATTTTTTAGGATTTTTGAGAAGAAATTCTTCTTGATTAAGATCACACTAAAGACTTTGGGTAGAGATGAATATCTCGAATATCCAAGTCGAGTGCCTTGTATTCAAAATATTCGGAACGAGTGTAGGAGGGGTTCCATTCTCATTCCTTCTCCACCACTTTAAAGCCCGTGGCGTGTAAACCTAATCTTATCTTTATTGTGTTTTTTGCATTTTTTGAGAAAAGTACCACTTGATGTTGGGTCAAGGGTTTTATTGCTTACTAAAAAAAGTTTGAGGTGATGCGAACAAGGTTGATGACGATGCACAAGGTAATCGACTTACAAGGTCAAAAATGGCTTGATAAGAATCAAGATTTTATTTTGAAAAGGATTTTGGCAACACAAGTTGGAATGACATTATTAATACAAACATACAATGAAATATAAGACAAGGTCAAGTTAGTTGGTTTGAGGACACAAGTTAAATTTCGTAAAGTTGTTCCTTCAAATCATTAATTTAAACTAAGCTTGGATATTTAATTAATTAATTAATATCTTAATCAATAAATATAAATAACAAAATCTTTTCTTCTTCTTTTATATTATCATTTTTTATCTTTTCACTTAAAAGAATTTGAAACACAAAAAAAAACTTTAAGGAAAACAAGAAAATAGCAAAAATAAAGCATAAAAGCAAAAAAAAAAAAAAAAAAAAAAAAAAGCTGAAAAAAAGGGCAAGAAGTAAGTTGTGCGAACTTCATGATGAATTTTCTCAGAAAAAAACATCAATAAGTTCGTTGTGCAAACTTCCTAGCGAATTAGCTCAGAAAAACATGAATAAGTTCGTTGTGCGAACTTCCTAGCGAATCTGCTCAGATACACACTATTCACAAACAGAGGCGAAAGGGGCTAAAGTTTGCTGTGCGAACTTGCCAGCGAATATTCCCAAAAAAATCATCAAGAAGTTCGCTGTGCAAACTTCCTAATGAATTTTCCCAGAATACGCATTTTTTACAGAAATAGAGGCGAAAGGTGTCAAAGTTCGCTGTGCGAACATGACAGCATTTTTGAGTATTTTTTAAACTATTCCACCACAAAACTCACTCTTGTTTCTCTCTTTTCTTTGCTTTATTTTACAACATAGGTCACTTTTTAGAGCTCATTACAATATATACATTAACAAATGCTATCCTAACTAACAATGATAAAAAGCAACAAATAAATCAAGCATGCAAAAGTATGAAAATCTAAAAGAGAAAGGTTTAGAGAGATGGATACCCTAGAACTTCTAATCTCCTCCTAGCCACCAATGTGCTTTGTTGGATGTGTCTTCCTCAGGTTTTCCTCAGTGTTTCTACCTTTCTTTTTTTTTTTTCTGTTTTTTCTCTCTAAGCTCTCTTGTTCTCAATGTCACTTTTTTCTCTTTTATTTTTTCTAATTTTCTCAATATCTCTTGTTCTCAATGAGGCCTCCTCTTTCTCTCCAATTAGGCTACCTTTTCCTACTGTTGCTGCTTCTTTTTTATAGCCAAAGCATTAGGGTTTGCACATGTTTTCAAACTTCAGAATTTCTACCTTTAGAAATATCTATTGCCACTTTCTTGATGCCCCCCTTTTCTTTCCATTTCTAGAAATCCTGCTTTTTTGCATCTTTTTGCTACTGTACCAAAGTATTAGAGTTTACACATGTTTCAAGTTTCAGAATTTTTATACTTGGAAATGTTTATTGCCACTTTCTTGGTGCAACCCCATTTCTTTTCATTTCTAGAATGCTGCTTTTTCTGCATTTGCTGCTGCACTTTCCTAGTGTTTTTTTTTCTACTGCCATTTTGCATTGCTCTCATTTGTTTGCTTGTTCTTGAGTTGTCCTTGTGATCCATGCCTCTACCCTTGATAGAATTTTGAAATTCTGGTTTTTGATATGTATGTGAACCATGATGAGTTAGTTCCTTAGGTTTTGTGACATGGTTTATTTGGTTGGGAGTTAGTTGGTTATGGGGCTGTTTTTGGATTAATTTGAAAATGCCTTGAAATTGCCCATGAATAAGCATAAATGGTCTTGCTTTTGAAAGTTTCCAATGTTGAGTTAAACCTTAATTATTTTCCTTGGATATTTGTGGGCTTAATTGATTATGAATTATGTGTAGCACATGGAGATTTGATGAGGCATGAAGGGTACCATAGCATGAAATTGGTTAAATACTTGAATTAAGATTAGAGAGAGCTTAATTTTTCTAAGCATTGCTAGGAGTTAGAAACTTTGCAACAAATGTGACATTCTTGCAAATTTCATAAAATTTCTTTTCATAATATCCTTGAATCTAATCTTGAATTCATGAATCTTGAATTTGGAATGATGGATTTCCCTTATTCCATTAAATTTGAAATGGATGAAGTCTTGAATTAGGCCTTGTAATTCATGTTCATTAGAAGCATTGACTTTGAGTACCTCAATATCTTTCAAGTAACTTCTCCTTAAAGAAATCTACATGAGTAGACTTTTCAACTTGAACCAAACCTTAGATGATGAACCTTTCTTCAATGTAGCCCATGAAAGACAACTTTTCTTATTTGAAATGAAAAACAACGAACCGACCCATTCCTTACCTTGTAAACCCACATGCTCGATATGCACTAGAACAATGTATGATATGATGAATGTAGGATATGAAAGCTAAGGTGAAAATGAGGGTGTGACAGTTGTCCCTATTTAATCCTCTTGGACCTGAATGTTTTGGAGGATAAAGGTGTCTAATCATTCATGGTATAAGAGAATTAAATACTATAATACCTGGAATTTTCACTTGGAGAGGTGTGGAATGAAAGTAAACAGTCAATGAGATGGCTTGAAAAAGGTGTCTGTTAGTGAAAAAAGGTTATGGGGGATATGATGATATGCTTGAGATGCAATGCGGAATGAACATGAGTGCTTTGCCAGCTGGAAGAGGAGACACCTCCTAATAGGGAATCATAATTGGCCAGGAGATATTCCTTCTACAAAAGATAGAGAGGACTCAAGAAATATAGAAATGTGAGATATTCCTTCTACGAAAGGTAGAGAGGACTCTAGAAATTGGTTTTCCACTTGCAAAAGGCAAGGAAGACTCTCGAACAAAAGGTTTGGAGAAAATGTTTCCTTCTACAAAAGGTAAGGAGGACTCTTGAATAAAAGGTTAGGAGAAATATTCCTTCTACAAAAGGTAGAGAGGACTCCAAAACAAAAGGTTTAAAGACATTGTAACTCCTTCTACATCAAGTAGAGGAGACTCTCTTGGGAGAATACGATTGTATTTCCTTCTGTAAAGGCAGAAACGACTCCAAAACAAAAGGTTACGAGAAGAAGTTCCTTCTAAAAAAGGTAGAGAGGACTCCAGAACAAAAGTTTTGGAGATAATTCCTTCTACAAAAGGTAGATAGGAGACTCACTATGGAGAGGACAATCGTACTTTCTTCTGCGAAAAGCAGAAAAGACTCCTGAATAAAAGGTTAGGAGAAAAATTTATTCTACAAAAGGTAGAGAGAATACTCACAAAAGGTAAGCTAACAAGAACCTGTACAAAAGGGGATGTGAGGTCTTACTAAAGGTAAGTCGAATCCGTTGCAAAAGGCAAGGTGGAGATACTTCATGAAAGAGACACGAAAAGACTCACAAAAGGTAAGTTGAGGGTAATAACCATCCTCTTGCAAAAGGTAGAGGAAACGTGTATAGGGTACTAGAACGTCATTTGACCTCACATGCACAACAGCGGAGATGATATTCTTTAAGTATGGCGACCATTCAGTTCTTGGCCACACATGCATCAAGCGTCCAAATTGATCGAAAATACCCAAAACAAAGTTTTGTCATGTGTAAAAGACAGTGAAGACGCGCTTACAAAAGGAAAATGAAAGGAGAAGATTTCACGCGAAAGGCAATGAAATCCCTTACGAAAGGTAAGGTGAGAAGATATCTCATGAAAACGGCTCGAAAATACTTATAAAAGGTAAGCGAAGGGATAAACACTCCTAAAGGATCCTACTAGGATGTCCACAGGAAATCCGCATCTTTGAGAATGACTGGCTAAGCACGCATGCAATGATGCATGATGTATGCAAAAATGTTGGAGACGTAAGGACATGGAGGTTAGGGGTGATGATTTATGCCAAGTGATTGGGCCCTTTGGTTTAGGGCGTCAAGTTTGACTTCTCGACATCCTTGTGACGAAATTTGGTTCATCCCCAGATGGTCATAACAAGCTGCACTGATTGGTTAGATTGCCCCTGACTTAGTTGAGTTCAGGTGAACTTTGTGATTAGACGATGCTTCGCGTACATGTGCGTCTATTAGAGATCGCGTTTATTCTTCATACACCTTGATCGGAAAGCACTTCCCTTTTATGCTTTCTTTTGTTATTATTATCGTTACCCCATAGCTCTCAATGCAATATTTATTAAGAATGAAAATTCCACTTTTTACAGACAAACATTAAAAGTAAAAAAATGCGAAGCACGAATTGATGAAAGAGATTTTATTGATGACAAAGTGACCCATAAATGGGTAATTTTACATAAGGATACAATTCCTAAAAGAGGTCATTGCAAAAATATGACAAAAAGTACAGTGGCAATGAGAAAAAAAATTGGATTTCCATTGAGTTCCAATTCTGTTATGATCCCTATGGCCTCGAGGTTTCTCGTACGTTGCTTCTGGGGAAGGTGGTTGGATTGATCTTTCCCGTTTGTAGCTCTCTTTATTCTAATGATGACCTCACAGACTCTTCGCATAACGCAGTCTTTTTCTTTTTAAGGTCCCTAACTTTTGCCTAGACCGCCCTTTCAGATTTTCAGTCTACCGGGATACCCTTTTTTCCCTAATTTTCCCCTAACGGTTTTCAACTTATCGGGTATTATTGTTTTTTTTCATTTTAACCCTAACTTTTTGCCTGGACTTTTTCTTTTTGTTGTCCACCGGGTTTGCTTTCAAGCGTAGTATTTTTTACTGCGTCTGCTTTTACAGGGGATGACAGATCTTCACCATCCATGTTGGATAATCAAGGCTCCTCCGGAGAAAACCTTTTTCACAACATATGGACCCTCATAGTTAGGTGTCCATTTTCCCCTTGGGTCTGTGTGGATTGGCAGAATCTTTCTCAATACCAAGTCTCCCACTTCGAAATCTCGAGGGCGAACTTTCTTATCAAATGAGATTAAGTTAATCAAATCTTGCCTGCACCCATTCTGCTTCATTGAGCTTGACATCGGTCAAAATTCACAGGGAAGGAATTTCTACCTTAACGGGGAGTACCGCATTCATACGGTATACAAGAGAAAATGGAGTTGCTCCAGTAGAAGTGCACACTGAAGTGCGGTAGCCATGTAAAGCAAATAGTAGCATTTCGCGCCAATCTTTGTATGTTTTCACCATTTCCTAAATAATCTTCTTGATGTTTTTGTTCGCTGCCTCGACAGCGTCATTCATCTTCGGGCGATATGGTGATTAGTTGTGATGCTCAATCTTGAAATTTTCACACATTTCCTTCATCATCTTGTTATTGAGGTTTGAACCATTGTCAGTAATGATTTTATTTGGGACCCCATAACGACAAACGATTTCTTTCTTGATAAAGCAAGTGATCACTTGTTTGGTAACATTGGCATAAGATGCGGTTTCCACCCATTTAGTAAAGTAGTCAATGGCCACTAAGATGAAACGATGACCGTTTGAAGCATTTGGCTCGATGGGTCCAATCACATTTATACCCCACATGGTGAAGGGCCAAAGAGATGTCAAGACATTTAGAGGAACTGGTGGCACATGTATTTTATCTGCATAGATTTGACATTTATGGCATGTTTGCATGTGACGATAGCAATCAGTTTCCATCATCATCCAATAATAACGAGCCCTCAAAATTTTCTTAACCATCGTGTGTCCACTGGCATGTGTACCAAAAGAGCCTTCATGGATTTCGTTTATGATTTGGCCAGCTTCGTATCTACCCATGCATCTGAGCAAGACCGGGTCATAGTGTCGCTTGTAAAGTACATCTCCGCTTAAGGAAGAATTTGGCTGAGAGCCTTCTTAAATACTTCTTATATGTGATGGAAATGTTTTCTGAATACTCTTGCTTTTCTAGATACCTTTTGATATCATAGAACCAAGGTTGATCATCGATTGTTAACTCTACTTCCAGACAGTGGGCAGGCTCATCAAGATGTTCAATGCGGATAGCGGGTGCCTCATTTTTCCACATAACTTTGAACATGGATGACAACGTGGCAAGAGCATCTGCCAATTGATTGCTTTATCTAGGAATGTGATTGAAAGTAATCTCATTAAAGTATGGGATTAACTTCAAGACGTGATCCCGATATGAACTAGTTTGTTGTCACATGCTTCCCAGTCGCCTCTGACTTAACTGATGACTAATATGGAATCCCCATATCAAAATCTTGATTCTATGATCAATAGCGGATTCAATTCCAAAGATACATGCTTCATATTCAGCCATGTTGTTGGTGTATTCGAAACATAACCTTGCGGTGAATGGAATATGAAAACCAGTAGGGGATGTGATAATTGCCCCTATTCCATTTCCTTGAGCATTTGTGGCGCCATCGAACACGATCGTCCATCAGGATCCTGGTTCGGGTCCATCGTCTGGGCCTAATGTTTCATAGTATCTGACAAACATGATGTGTTCATCAAGGAAGTCAAAACACATGGGTTGGTAATCCTCCACGGGTTGGTGGGTAAGATATTCAGATGACACACTCCCTTTGATAGCTTTTTATGAGACGTACTGGATGTCATATTCTGTCAGTACCATTTTCCAACGGGCAACTCGTCCTGTGAGAGCAGGCTTTTCGAAGATATACTTGATTGGATCCATCTTTGATATCAACAACGTGGTATGGGTCAACATATATTGCCTTAAGCGTTTGGCAGCCCATGCGAGCACACAACATGTCTTTTCCAACATTGAGTATCTCGTTTCACAGTCAGTGAACTTTTTGCTTAAGTAGTAGATAGCGTGCTCCTTTCTACCCGTTTCGTCATGCTGCCCCAACACGCATCCCATAGATCCTTCCAGAACGGTCAAGTACATGATGAGAGGTCTTCCTGGCACGGGAGGCATCAAGACCGGTGGCTCTTACAGATATTCTTTTATTTTCTAAAATGCTTTTTGACAATTGTCATTCCACAAGATTGCTTGATCTTTGCAAAGCAACTTGAATATTGGCTCACAGGTGGTTGTTAGGTGAGATATGAATCTGGTAATGTAGTTTAATCTCCCTAAGAAACCACGAACCTCCTTCTCTGTTCTTGGAGCTAGCATATCTTGGATAGCTTTTACTTTGTCAGGATCGACTTCAATTCCTTTTTGGCTCATGATAAAACCTAGCAATTTACCATATCTTACCCCAAAGGTACATTTATTCGGATTGAGCCTTAGCCTGAACTTTCTCAGCCTTGTAAACAACTTTTCCAAGTGGGTGAGATGTTCCTCTTCAGTTTAAGATTTTGCAATCATATCGTCGACGTAGACTTCAATCTCCTTATGAATCCTATCATGAAATAGAGTCACCATTGCTCGTTGATATGTCACACCAACGTTCTTTAGACCAAATGGCATAACCTTATAGTAGAAGGTTCCCCAAGGGGTAATGAAGGTAGTCTTTTCCATATCTTCTGGGGCCATTTTAATCTGGTTGTATCCGAAGAAACTATCTATGAAAGAAAATACAGAGAATTGAGTTGTATTATCCACTAACACATCAATATGCAGCAGCGGAAAGTCATCTTTTGGGCTGGCTCTATTTAGGTCTCTGTAGTCGACACACATCCGCACCTTACCATCTTTTTTAGGCACAGGTTCAATGTTGGTGACCCATTGAGGGTATTTCGATACTGCCAAGAATCCGACATCAAGCTGCTTTTGCACTTCCTCCTTAATCTTAATGGCCATGTCGGGTCGAGTTCATCTCATCTTCGGCTTTACAGGCGGACAGTCTTCCTTGAGTGGCAACTTATGTACTACGATGTCAGAATCCAATCCAGACATGTCTTGGTATGACCAAGAAAACACATCTGCATACGCGCGTAGGAGCTCGATCAGTCTTCTCTTCACACCCTCTTCTAGGGAAGCACCTACCTTGACTTCTTTCTTATCCTCTTCAGTTCCAAGATTGATAACTTCCACTGATTCTTGATGTGGTTGAATGATCTTCGATTCTTACTTTAATAATCTGGCTAACTCCTCGGGGAGCTCACAATCCTCATCAGCGTGGTAGATTGAGTTATCAAAGTCATATAGAACCGTAGTAGTATCGTTATCAATGGAATCCTGGGTAGATCTGCATGATTGGTGATTTTATGCTTTATTTTGAGAAGATGAAAAAAAAGGAAAATGCAAGAAAACATTGCCATTTATTTATGCAAAAATTAAAAATAAAAAAAAAGACAGGGAACACAATTGAATGCAAAAGATTCATTTCATTCATGATAAACATTAATTGAAAACATGGGGGACCATACAAAATATTCCTTATGCCTTGGGCAGAGCATAGGATTTGAAAGCAAAACAAAGAAAATTACTCTTCGACAACGGTGACTTCCGGTATCTCCATGACAATCCAGTTGTTGAGTTATTGATTCGGTGTTCTTGGGTACACCATGCAGACTTCATTCAGTGCATCATCTTCAGCCTCCACAAAGGCTACCTGACCATCTACCAGATGTCCACCACTATTAAAGGCAGGTAGAGGAATGAACCATTTGCCCTTGTCAACAATTATCTTCTGTTGAACTGTGTGATCGCCTGGGTAACCCAAACCAGCTCTGTTCTTGTTGATAGGTAACTCCAACACCCTTTCCCAACCTTCAGGGTGATCGGGCACAATTACAGTCTTCGCATCCTTCCAAGTAACCATAGGGGATGCAGACCTTTCTGACTTCTTCTCCTCTTTCTTAGTAGGAATCATTTCCACATTTATCACATCAAACGCTTAAAAATGGGTCTCATGGACTTCACCTCCCACTTTGATATAGCGAAATGAGGACAGATGACTTACTAGTATATCCTCTTCTCTCTCAATGACAACAAGCTGATTATTAACCATGAACTTTAGTCTTTGATGAAGGATAGATGTTACAACACCGGCTGCATGAATCCAAGGACGGCCTAGCAAACAACTATAAGTTGGATAGATATTTATCACATAAAATGTGATAATGAAATTATGAGGTCCTATTTTGATGGGGAGGTCAACTTCCCCTATCACAGTCCTTCTTGCTTCATCAAAAGCTTTCACTATCAATGAATTGGGTTTCATCATCAATGCTTCGATGGTTAGCTTGGCCAAAGAATTCTTTAGTAAGTCGTTTAATGATGATCCAGTATCTACCAACACCCTTGACAAAACAACATCAACACGTTCGATGGAAATGTGCAAAGCTTTATTATGATTCTTCCCCTCGGGGGGGCAACTCTCTATCATTGAAGCTTAGAATATGCGCAGAGGCAATATTTGACATAACTCCTTCGAACTGTACAATAGATATTCCTTGAGGAACATGAGCAACTTTTAGAAACTTTATTCATGTCTCCTGATGGGTAGGGGAGCACATTAGTAATGATAACATGGAAATCTTGGAAGGTGTTTGGTTGAGCTGGTCAACCACCTTATAACCATTTTTTTGGATGATTCGTAGAAATTCTTCAACATCTTTATCATATTTTTCTTTTTTAGTAGAGGTTTTCCCCTGCTCAATCGTTGTATGCTTCTCATTTGTACTGTTTGGTGGTGGTATGGGTGCAAAAATCCTCCCGCTTCTAGTCATTCCACCTGTTCCAACAATGTTCTCTAAAAAGCTATTAGCTTTCACAACATCCTCCTCCACCTTCTGCCCATTAATGTAAATAATTGGCTCATACTTCCAAGGGATAGCCTTGGTGCTCTCAAAAGGGAAAGGAGCGGGCGTAGGTATCACTAACAGAGCGAGTGAAGGTGGAGATAGTGGGATCTCTACTTGAACGTACGGTATCTGCAGTGGTTCACGAGCTTGATTATATGGGGTCTGAATAGGATGCCAATCATAATTACAAGGGATTTCCAAAGGCACATGAGGCTGATCACATGGAATTACTAGTGGTACAACATCATACGGGATTTGCAATGGAATTTAGACAGGATACCAATCTTCATCACATGGAATTGTTAGAGGCATGTGAGGCTGCTCATACGGAATCGTCAGTGGTACACGGTTTTGACCATATGGATTGTTCAACAGTTCTTCATCATAAGGAAATTCCATCAGATCATAGGGAATATCAATCGGGTCATATGGAATGTTTAGAGTTGCCACTTCTTCAGCATTTGATATTTGTTCTACCAATATGACGCCTTGATCTAACAACTTCTGGATGCCTATCTTCAATTCATGACATTTTTGGGGATCTTCAAAACAGTGTTGATAATCCTTGGTACATCCTGGGATAATACTCTTCATTAGCAATTGTTCTTTAACAACTGCAAAGGGGGTCTTCATCTTGTCAACTTTTGACACCAACTTCTTCCCTTTTGACTCTTCAATCATGTTTGCAGCATGGTTTGGCATTGGATTATTAATCACATTAGGAGTGTTTTTGGTGAAATTGATAGCTTTCGAGTCGATAAGATCCTGTACCACGTACTTCAAGGCTTTGCAGTTTTCAATATTATGTCCAGGAGCTTCAGAATGAAATTCACAATGGGCATTTGCATCATAGCCAGAAGGTAGTATGGTTGGTGGAGCCTTCATTTCTCTCAATTATACTAAAGATCCTTTAAGTAAAAATGGAAGCAACCTATCATAAGTTGTTGGAATAGGATCAAACGTTTTCTCAGGTCTCCTTTGCCTTGGCTGACCCTGATAATAGCTTTGATGTTGAGGTGCTTGTTGTTGGTAGGGGACTTGAACAGCCGGTTGGCTTACATGTATGGAGAGAGGTTGATTTGGAGTAACAGCGGTCACATGATGATAAGAACCTTGATATGCTCTGACTTTCCCCTTATCTATCAAGGCAGTGTTTGTTCCCTTTCTCTTTTCCTTGCAAAACCTTGGTGGGGCTTCTTAGGTCCACCAGAAACTCCAATAGCATTCTGAATCTTCCCAATCTTTATCATGTTCTCGATCCTCTCACCATCCATAACTAGATCTGAGAATACAGAGGATGTGCATCCAGCCAGGCATTCTAGGAAAGGACCTTGAAGAGTCCCCATGAACATATCTGTCAATTCTCTTTCAAGAAGAGGAGACTAGACTCTAGCAGTTAAGTCCCTCCATCTTTGTGCATAGTCTTTGAATGCTTCACAAGATTTCTGGGTCAGGCCTTAGAGTTGTGTGTGATTAGGCGCCATGTCAGAATTGTATTGGTAGTGCTTCAGAAATGCCTCAGCTAACTCTTTCCATGTCTTGATATACGTACCTTCCAACTACATGTACCATTCAAGGGATGCCCCACTGAGGCTGTCTTGATAGAAATGCATTAGTAGTTTTTTGTCGCCAGAATAGGCAGCCATCTTTCTACAATATGATCGGATGTGGGTTCGGGGACAGCTGGTCCCTTTGTATTTTTCAATGTCGGGGACTTTGAACTTGAGTGGAATCTTAACATCGGGCACTAAACACATATCTGCGGCATCCAACCCAAAAGTGCTTGGGCCTTGTAGTCCTTTGACTGTCTCTTGTAAGGCAAGTACTTTCTTTTCCAAATCAGTAGTCAGTGCTCTGGAAACGTCTACGGCCAAGTCGTCGTGAGGGTTGTAGAAACCTTCGTGATCATCAAAGTGGATTAGAGGAGGAGCCACACCACCACCAGGAGTAGGGACTACGCCTGCGCCGGCAAGAGTAGGGATTGTGCCACCAGGAGAAAGGATTGCACTTGCAGGAGTAGGAATGACACCACCCGGAGTGGGGGCTGAGCCTGCAGTAGTAGGAATTGGAGTTTTGGTAGTGTTTCTCTCTATAGTTTGTCTCATCTCTTCTTGTCCTTTAGCCATAGCCTGGATGACTTCCATTAGCTGGCCCATCTGAGTCTTCATATGGGTCATCTCTTCCCTAAAAGCGACTTGATTCTGCTCAATCTGATCCATTAGTAATCTTCGATTGCCACGGGTGTAGTAGGGATGTTGGTAAGTCATCTTGTTTACTTCGAATGGAGGTCAAGTCTTTGTAAGTTTGGTTTTGTTTTATGAAATGCGGAATGATGTATGAATGCGCATGGAATATGTTATGCGCAAAGCTCTTAGTAACCTTATTAGTTATTGTTAAGAATATAAACATTTTCCATTACAATTAATCAGAAGAGATATAATAGAACAAAAATTTTCATTTCATTAAGGCCTGAAGCCGAATTCAAATACAAACAAAAATATGAGAGATACATTTCTTAAATAAATTACAAGTCAACCCTAAAAGTCATTCCTTGGGCTCTGTGAACTGCCTCTAAATCAGTAACAAGCTCCTCAAATGTTTTCTTGCAAAACTTTACAAAGTCGAACACAGGGACATGAGTGTTTTCAGGAGTCATTACTTGATCGACCACCTTCAATTTTTCGGGAATTTGTTTAAGCACAAAATTGGAGAATCCAACCAGGTTCACATACTTGTTCTTCCATTTAGCATTAAGGATTTGGAGATTGTAGATGATGTCATCTCTTTGGAGTACCGCAACTTCTGCTTTACGACAGCTTTCTTCCCAATAGTGGCAACTATCCTACATCTCTAGGTATAACTCATCATAGATTCCATCTTTCAATCTGTTGATTTCCTCAATAGCCCTACTCAATTGGTACTCTGCTTGTATGAAATCTCGATGCGCATTCTCCTTTTCCAACAGTTCACAAGCTAACTAATCCTTGCAGTCTTTGATAATGTTTTTCAGCTTGTGAATATGGGCTTCAAAGTTTTCCCTTTCATCTTTCTTCATCTGGGTGACTATTCTTACATCATTTTGTAAGTCTCTGACCTTTCGCCACACTTGGTCCAATTTATCATTTTGGTGATCCAAGTCTGCTTTGGAACTTTTAAGCGCTCCACCAACCCATTCCTTCTTTCCTTTCTCTTCCCTAGCCCTTTTCTTGCTATCCTCGAACTTTTCTTTCAACTCTTTGCTTTTGTCTTCCCAAGCTTCGCTTTTCTGCTTAGTCTCATTGAGTTGAATTCGGAGTTGAGTGTTCTCATCCTCAAGTTCTTGGACTTTAGACTTAAGTTTCTCCATGACTTCGGGTAAGATTGGTTCAGGTTCAGGATTCGGTGGGAAAGCATATGCATCAAAGACAAAAGGTAATCTGACTTCTTTCACTCTCTCTTTCACCCATTTAACATAGGGTTCACGAGCAATGATATTCTTTCTCCCATTGTCTGGATTGCTTCTTATGATTTTTGTCCATGCCCTTCTTGCCTTTATTACAGCCGGATCATTTGGATTGACCGTATTGACAAGGAACGTCACCAAATCTTCCTCTCTAGGAGGACCATCCATGGAGTGTCCAAACTGTCTTTTAAGTAACATCGGGTTGTAATTGATGCAACCTCGTGTTCCCAAGAGAGGCACATTGTAAAATTCTCCACAAGAAAAGATGATATCTCTGGTTTCCGACTCCCTCTTATACCATGTGATGGAACTAGCGCTGAGTGAAGCGAATCTTTGAGGCCAAGAGAGTTTCTTGGAAGCAAAAAGACCTCCTTGAGGCATTTCGGTCCTTATCCACTTATTCAAGAGTGGGGCACAACAGAGAAATATTAAACCTCCTTTTTTATGTCTTGTATGAAGTGTATGGTAGAAGTCACCTAGGAGGAAAGGCACGGGGTTCCCGGTCAAGAAAATTTCCACAGCCACTTGGTCCACAAAATTTTCCCCATTAGGAAACATCACATTTCGATAGACTAAGAGTGCCAAAACTGAACCACATATTTCCCACTTCTCTTCTTTGGCATACTTTCATGCTTGTTCTTCTAAGAACTTCCTCGAGAACACCCTAGCTCCTTTGGGTGCCCAATTGGCTATCATGTCTCCTGTGGGAATCCCTAAGGCAGAAGTCACTTTCTTCAAAGTCAAATCTTCTTCAAGCTTCGGAAAAGGATTGCGATCTTTGATGAAGAGGTTCAAAATCTTCTCGAATTCTTCTAAAGTGGGAGCTATTTGAAAATCAGCAAAGGTGAAACAACGGAGAGAAGTGTCATAATACTGAGCCAAGGCTGTGAGGGATTCATATTCTATCTTCTTTGTCAACAGATCTAAGATTCTCCCATAAGAAGCGTGAAATTTGTTGTGCTTAATGGGGGTGATCTTGGCACTTAGAGCTTTTAGACTGTCAATTGAAGGATCTTTGTACTTGAAAGTGAAAGTACTTTTTCTGTCGGTCTTCTTGTTTAGTTTCATTGTCCCTAGATTCACATTCATCGTGATTGCTTCTGAAAAATGGTTATATCTGCAACAAGAACAAGACACTAAGAGCTTTGTTTTTATGAAGTATGTATGTATGGGCGGATGCATGAATGGAATCCAAGCACATGGGTTCATAAGTCTGAGGTATGGATATGGCCGATACTTACTGCTTTATAAATAGGTTCTCACAAGGCGTGATCTATGGTTTAATAGGGATCCCAAAGTCATGGATTCATATAATTGTTCATCATATACGACATGAATATGTCAGATGATGACTCCATCATATGAACCTCTTTTAGGTGAGATCTTCGTATCGAACCTCACGAGAAGAACTTCTCGGGGACCCATACTACGAGACCGTCAACATTGGATTCTAGACAAGGATTTCAGAGTCATAGGCTTTCTTGACTGTTTGTTACATATGTCAGTCATTTCCAGGCAACAACTCCATCAAGAAAGCCTCTTCTGAACGAGGTCTTCGTATCGATCCATACAAGAAGAAATTCTCGGGGACCCACACTACGTGACCATTAATGTTAGTTGCCGATGGTTTAGGGTTCTAAAAAGGTCCTTAGAGTAATGGATTCCCAAGAAAATATTGATCAAACACGCCAAGAGCTTGACAATTGTCATCATTCTCAAAGGAATCTACTCTAAGCGAGGTTCTCGTATCGACTATCACGAGATGAGCATCTCGAAAGCCCATACTACTCAACCTTTCCTATCTCAATTTTTAACACTCTAGACTCGGGTGTAGATTCTTTCCTTCAAGTTTTCCACATAAGTATCCAATCCATACCATAGCAATGGTATCCATATAAGATGAGATACAATTTAAATAAATAAGGGAAATCGATAAAGCAAGCAAAGAAAAAGAAAACACCCCAAACACGCGAAAACAACCTAGGTTAGGCTTGACTCGCTTAGGACTTCCCTAGCAGAGTCGCCAACTGTTGCTACGCGAAAAATGGCACAGAGTCGCCACCGGATTTTATTTATCCCAAGGAGGGAAAGGGAAATAACGATAAAACTTTAGAAAAAGAGCATGGTCATCGCAACCAAGTTTTAGGGTTCGGGAGTCGGTTATGTGAGGGAAGGTATTAGCACCCCTCGCATCCATCGTATTTGATGGGAACCTTCTAAGTTGTTTAGCTTGAATGGGTGTTTTTAATTTTAAAAAGTTTACTTGCTTAAAAGAAAAGAGGGTTTATTTTTTATTGGAATGCTCGCCAAAGATTGTGGCTCTTGTGCCTACGTATCCTCACTTAAAAGAAGTGAAGAATCAGAGCTCCGTAGTTCGGAATCTTGTGAAATGGTTGTATTTGGTTGATTTTATACCTTGAAAAAGGGTTTTCAGATTGATGCCCTAAGGCGAAAATAAGTTTGATGAGTTGATGTTTTTTAGGATTTTTGAGAAGAAATTATTCTTGATTAGGATCACACTAAAGACTTTGGGTAGAGATGAATATCTCGAATATCCAAGTCGAGCGTCTTGTATTCAAAATATTCGGAATGAGTGTAGGACGGGTTCCATTCTTATTCCATCTCCACCATTTTAAAGCTCATGGCGTGTAAACCTAATCGTATCTTTACTGTGTTTTTTGCATTTTTTGAGAAAAGTACCACTTGATGTTGGGTCAAGGGTTTTATTGCTTACTAAAAAAGTTGAGGTGATGCGAACAAGGTTGATGGCGATGCACAAGGCAATCGACTTACAAGGTTAAAAATGGTTCGATAAAAATCAAGAGTTTATTTTGAAAAGGGTTTTGGCAACACAAGTTGGAATGACATTATTAATATAAACATACAATGAAATATAAGACAAGGTCAAGTTAGTTGGTTTGAGGAAACAAGTTAAATTTCACAAAGTTGTTCTTCAAATTATTAATTTAAACTAATCATGGATATTTAATTAATTAATATTTTAATCAATAAATAAAAATAACAAAATCTTTTCTTCTTCTTTTATATTATCATTTTTTATTTCTTCACTTAAAAGAATTTGAAACACAAAAGAAAAACTTTAAGGAAAACAAGAAAATAGCACAAATAAAGCATAAAAGCAAAAAAAAAAAAACTGAAAAAAGGGCAAGAAGTTACCTGCGTGAACTTCATGATGAATTTTTTCCAAAAAACATCAATAAGTTCGCTGCGCGAACTTCCTAGCGAATCTTCCCAGAAAAATATCAATAAGTTCGTTGTGCGAACTTCCTAGCGAATCTGCCCAGATACACACTATTCACAAACAGAGGCGAAAGGGGCCAAAGTTCGTTGTGCAAACTTGCCAGCGAATTTGCCTAGAAAAATCATCAAGAAGCTCGTTGTGCAAACTGCCTAACGAATTTGTCCAAAATACGCATTTCTAACCGAAACAGAGGCGAAAGGTGTCAAAGTTCGCTGTGCAAACTTGCCAGCGAACATGACAGCATTTTTGAATGTTTTTTTAAACTATTCCACCATAAAAATCACTCTTGTTTCTCTCTTTTCTTTTCCTTTCTTTTATAACATATGTCACTTTTGAGACCTCATTACAATATATACATCAACAAATGCTATCCTAACTAACAATGATAAAAGCAACAAATAAATCAAGCATGCAAAAATATGAAAATGCAAAAGAGAAAGGTTTAGAGAGATGGATACCCCAGAACTTCTACTTTCCTCTTAGCCACCAATGTCCTTTGTTGGATGTGTCTTCCTCACGTTTTCCTTTGTGTTTCTACCTTTCTTTTTTTTCTTCTTTTTTTCTCTCTAAGCTCTCTTGTTCTTAATGTCACTTTTTCTCTTTTATTTTTTCTGGTTTTCTCCATATCTCTTGTTCTCAATGTGGCCTCCTCTTTCTCTCCAATTGTGCTCCCTTTTCCTACTGATGTTGCTTCTCTTGTATAGCCAAAGCATTAGGGTTTGCAGATATTTTCAAACTTCATAATTTCTACCCTTAGAAATATCTATTGCCACTTTTTTTATGCATCCATTTTCTTTCCATTTCTAGAAATCCTTCTTTTCTGCATCTTTTGGTGTTGTACCAAAGTATTATAGTTTACACATGTTTCAAGTTTCAGAATTTCTATACTTGGAAATGCTTATTGCCACTTTCTTGGTGCAACCCCATATCTTTCCATTTCTAGAATGCTGCTTTTTCTGCATTTGCTGCTGCACTTTCCTAGTGTTGTTTTTTCTGCTGCCGTTTTGCATTGCTTTTATTTGTTTGCTTGTTCTTGAGCTGTCCTTGTGATCCATGCCTCTACCCTTGACTGAATTTTGAAATTCTAGTTTTTGATATGTATGTGAACCCTCGTGAGTTAGTTCCTTAAGTTTTGTGACATGGTTTGTTTGGTTGTGAGTTAGTTGGTTTTGGGGCTGTTTTTGGATTAATTTGAAAATGCCTTGAAGTTGCCCATGAATAACCATAAATGGTCTTGCTTTTGAAAGGTTCCAATATTGAATTAAACCTTAATTATTTTCCTTGGATATTTGTGGGCTCAATTGATTATGAATTATGTGTAGCACATGAAGATTTGATGATGCATGAAGGGTACCATAGCATGAAATTGGTTAGATACTTGAATTAAGATTAGAGAGAGCTTAATTTTCTAAGCATTGCTAGGAGTTGGAAACTTTGCAACAAATGTGACATTCTTGCAAATTTCATAAAATTCCTTTTCATAATATCTTTGAATCTAATCTTAAATTCATGAATCTTGAATTTGGAATGATGGATTTCCCTTATACCATTAAATTGAAATGGATGAAGTCTTGAATTAGGCCTTGCAATTCATGTTCATTAGAAGCATTGACTTTGAGTACCTCAATATCTTTCAAGTAACTTCTCCTTGAAGAAATCTACATGAGTAGACTTTTCAACTTGAACCAAACCTTAGATGATGAACATTTCTTCAATGTAGCCCATGATAGACAACTTCTCTTATTTGAAATGAAAAACAATGAACCGACCCATGCCTTACCTTGTAAATCCACATGCTCGATATGCACTAGAACAACGTATGATATGATGAATGTAGAATATGAAAGCTAAGGTGAAAGTGAGGGTGTGACACTAATGCTCCTCATATGTGTGATACTTGTGGTAAGATGCATTACAGGAGGTGTAACCTCGAAAGTGTGAAGTGCTATTAGTGCTAAAGAATGGGTCATGTGGCGAAAGATTATCCTCAGAATAAGAATCAAATGCAAGGGAGGAACACCGATCGAGTTTATACTTTAGATGCAAAGAAGACTAAGGGTGACAACTCTTTGATTGCGGGTACGTGTTTTGTGAATGGACATCCTTGTTATGTATTGTTTGATTGTGGAGCAACAAACTCTTTTATGTTGATTCAATGTATGAAGCGACTTTGGTTGCGAGCTATTCATTTGTCTCCTCCTATGGTGGTTACTACCGCCATGGATGAGATAGTTGAGACACCATTTATTTGTGAAAATTATGTATTATCGGTGGACGGTATAGTTTTTCAGATTGACCTTTTGTTTACCGCTTAAGAAAGTTGATGTGGTATTGGGGATGGATTACCTTTCTTCTAATTCGGTGTTCATTGGTTGTGAGGAGAAGTTAATCATCATTTCGTCTAGGGAAGCTACTCCAAAAGATGTTTTGACTACTATTTTGGAAGGTACGGTTGGCATGGTTAATTTCTTGTTTGAGAAGGAAAAGTTTGTTCTTTTGGTTCTCACTAAATAGTCAAGTAATGATCCGAAGGTTTTGCAAATCCATGTAGTCTGTGAGTTCCGGTAGTTTTCCCCGAGGAAGTCACTTCTCTCCCTCCATAGAGGGAGGTGAAATTCTCTATTGACTTGGTACTAGGAACGACTTCTATATTCGTTTCTCTGTATTAGATGACACCACTTAAGTTAAGTGAATTGAAGGAACAATTGGAAGAATTGTTGTCTAAGCACTTTGTTCAACCTAGTGTTTCACCCTGGGGAACTCCAGTATTGCTAGTAAAGAAGAAGGATGGAGGAATGAGATTGTTTATTGATTACCGCTAGTTGAATAAAGTCAACATCAAGAACAAGTGCCCCTTACCCAGGATATACAACCTATTAGATCAGTCGAAAGGAGCATGTGTGTTCTTGAAGATTGATTTACGGTCAAGATATCATCAAATCCGTGTGAAGAGTTTAGACGTACCAAAGACCGCATTTAGAACATGTTATGGCCATTATGAGTTTCTTGTAATGTCTTTCGGTGTGACAAATGTTCCATATATTTTCATGGATAACATGAATTTGATATTCCAACCTTATTGGAACTAATTTGTAGTGATCTTTAGTTATGACATTCTTATTTATTTTCGTACTCTTCAAGAACACGGAGGACATTTGAGAATTGTCCTATCGATATTGCAAGAGAGATAAATTTTTGCCAAGTTGAGAAAGTGTGAGTTTTGGATGAAGGAAGTTAGATTTCTTGATCATTTTATATCCCAAGGAGGTGTAGCGGTAGATCTATCGAAGGTTAAAGCAGTAACTAATTAGGGAAGACCAAAGAATGCTTTAGAAGTCAAAAGTTTCCTGGGATTGGCAAGTTACTATAGAAGGTTTATCAAAGGCTTTTCTCAGTTAGCCTTACCAATGACAAGACTTACCCAGAACAAGTTTCCTTATAGTTGGGAATCGGGTTGTGAGCAAGGTTTTATGAGTTTGAAGGAACGGTTGATGACTGCTTCTATTTTGATTATCCCTGATCCTAACGAGAAGTATGAAGTATTTTGTGATGCTTCTAATAGGGGATTAGGAGGTGTGTTAATGCAGGGTGGTCAACTTGTAGCTTATGCCTATCGTCAATTAAAGGTTCATGAAGAGAATTATCTAACTCATGATTTGGAGTTAGCGGTTGTAGTTTTTACACTGAAGGTGTGGCAACATTACTTGAAGGGAGTGCGTTTTGAGATGTTCAGTGACCATAATAGTTTAAAGTATTTGTTTGATCACAAAGAATTGAATATGCGTCAAAGGAGGTGGATGCAATATTTGAAGGACTTTGACTTTGAATTTAAGTATCATCCAGGTAAAGCGAATAAGATGGAAGATGCGTTAAGTCGAAAGGAAATACATAAATTCAAGTTGATGATATGTGAGTATGCATTGTTGGAAAAGTTTCGAGATCTTAATCTTCGATATTGGACTCCGGATGGTGTGATAATGGGAAACTTGAATGTTAATTCTACCTTAAGAGATGAAATCCAACAAGGGCAAGTGTTAGATGAGAAGTTACAAGAGATGTTGGTTCAAACGAGTTTCACACAAGCCATAAATGGGATAATTCTATTTAATCAAATAATTTGTGTTCCGGATGATGCGGTATTAAAAAGAAATATTTTAGAGGAAGCTCATAAAGGTGCTCTTACTATACATCCTGGTTCCTCGAAGATGTATCAAGATTTAAAAAGGGACTTTTGGTGTCCCGAGATGAAAAGAGTTATTGTGGTGTATGTGTCGGAATATGTGGTGTGCCAACAAGTGAAGATCGAACACCAAAGACCGGGTGGTTTGTTGCAGCCGTTAGAGATTCTAGTATGGAAATGGAATAGTATTTCAATGGATTTTGCGGTTGGGTTTCCCCGTACACAAGGTGTTTATGATTCTATTTGGGTGATTGTAGACTGGTTGACGAAGTCCGCGCACTTCTTAGCGGTGAAGACTAGTTACAAGGCAAGTCATCTTGCACGGTTGTTTATTTCGAAAATTGTGAGACTTCATGGTGTTCCCTCTAGCATAGTGTCTGATAGAGATCCAAAGTTTACTTCAAGATTTTGGAGAGATTTTCAACAAGCCATGAGATCTAAGTTATGTTTCATTACATCGAATCATCCACAAATGGATGGTCAGATGGAACGGATGATACAAACTTTGGAAGACATGTTAAGAGCTTGTGTGCTTGAAAGAGGAGGAAATTGGAAGGAAATTTTACTGTTGATTAAGTTTTCTTACAACAATAGTTATCATGCAAGTATTGGTATGGCTCCTTACAAAGCATTGTATGAAAGAAAATTTAGAACACCTTTGCATTGGACGGAAGTGGGTGAAGAAAGGATTTTAGGACCGAAGATTATTCAAGAGACTACGGAAAAGATTAGAATGATTCGCGACAAGATTAAGAAAGCTCAATATTGTCAAAAGAGTTATGCGGATAACCGAAGGAGATCGTTGGAATTTGAAGAAGGTGATCATGTATTCTTGAAAGTTACTCCAAGGTTGAGATTGAAAGAACTGTTTAAGTCGCGGAAGTTAAGTCTAAGATACGTGGGGCCATATCAAATTATAAAGAGGATTGGTGAAGTAGCTTATATATTATCCTTACCACCTTCTATATCTGAGATGCATGATGTTTTTCATGTGTCTCAACTCTGGAAGTTCATTTCCGATCCTCTTCAACCAGTTCTTCCATATACCATTGAGATAGAAGCAGATTTAACTTTTGAACCTCTATAAGGTTGTGTCGTGGAAAGAGAAACTAAGGTGTTGAGAAACAAAGAGACTCCTCTTGTTAAGGTTCAATGGGACGAAACACATCCGGGTGATGCTACTTGGAAGCTTGAGTTCGAGATATGAGATGTTTACCCTCACCTATTTAAGGTAATATTTAAATTCGAGGACGAATTTTTATTTAAGGGGGGATGTTAAAAATTCTGGTATACAGATCACAGATGTCCCAAGATATGTCAAGACATTGATCTCTGCATAACTTAAACAAGGAAAAAGAACATAACAGACTAGAACAACCTGATATCTCAAAGTCATAACAATGTAATGACAAATGTTTCAACATCAGTCAAGATATATACTTCAAAGCATAATAGCAGACTGAATAGAACATAACAGAATGAAAATAACACAAGATATGATGACCCAGTTCGGTGCAACTCACCTACATCTAGGGGCTACCAAGCCAGAAATCAATCCATTATTAGTAGTATTAATTTAGAGTTAAACTCCCTCGTTTATAACTCCTCACTTAATCCCTACCCAGTACAATTCTATCTAGAAATCACCATCTAGATAAGAGAAACTCATCCCAATTCCTAAATCACCTCAGTGATATCTAGCAGTCACAACCTCCGGTGATTGTGTCAATTGTTCAATTGAAAGACACCCTTCCAATAGAATATTTAGTCAAAACTCTTGACTAACAATAATACTTGAATTTGATTAAAATCTTCATCCGAGAACAATATACAATTCATTACCTAGAGGTTTCTAAATAGGTAAAACTATGTCTACCACAATGTATCAACTAATACAAAGGGTGACTTACAACATAAGAAAGTACACGACTCTCAAAACCCTAAACCCTTATAATTATTGTACAAGATTTCGTTCAAGGTCTACACTCTTACTATGCCCTAGGTCTTGGTCTTCCTTTTATAGCCTTCAGCATTCCATGGGATCGAAGTCTCTTCCAATCTTTCCTTGATCCACTTTCTGATTCCACCTTAAATCTTGGAACAGATCTGCAACAAATATATTGCACCTGACTAATATGTTGAGTCCACAATGCTAGGACATTTTGTCTGACATGTTGTTCTTTATTGATTTCTTCTTATTGGAACATCTTGTGCGATATCATGTTTTACCAAAATTTAGTCAAATCTTTAGAGCCTCTTCAATCTCCCTTTTTGACAAATTTTGGCTAAAAATCCTTCTACATGATAAACCTAGGAAGTAAGGAGAAGAAGAATAGAAAGTCCTGAAGTCATTTCAACCAGCCTGTGACGAGTCTTCTGAAAGCTTTCATTCTTCATGTACAGCATGCACCACCTGTTGTACGACGTGTATCCTGAACCATGGTGTATATGAGGAAGAAGATGCAAGCCACTCCCCCTCAAAACCAATCCCAATTTACCATCCTTCACTATCCAGATTAGGGCTCAGAGGACCTGACCCCAACTCCGGATAACTTAGAACACAAGACACAATTGTGTTCATAATTCAGATCACAAGACGCAAAAAGAAGACTCAGAAAAGAAACCAAGACATAGACAAGATGTCAGACATCCCATCCAACATCCTTGTAAAGCAACTACAAGAACAAACTCATACTCCAACCAGAGATCAGTTGTGTGTTGTAAGGTGCAACACACAACTAGGATAGACACACAACCTATCTCCCCCTTTTTAGACAAAAATTGACAAAGATGCCCAAAACAGGTCCATACCCACATGGTACTTACCAAACCCGAACAAAATCCATTAAGACTCGACACATCAAAAATAAACACAACCTGAATCAGAAGAAACAAGGACCCTCTTTAAATACCTAAGCAGTTTCTCTATGAATTAACATTCCATAGAAGTTATCGAAGAACAATTCAATGAGGATATAAGTTTAGGTAGATAACTTCACCATAAATGACTACGCACTGCCCAAATCAGATTTTACTGTTTCAACTTTAGGGAGAGCCGTCCAAGGAATGCACATGTACCAAGACACATGTTTTACACGCCTTCTTTAAAACGCGCTTACACCATCCAAGACACACCGTCCAAATAGAGCTACTTTGAAACAACCACAAGTCCTAAACAATGTCTTGACATCTAGTCAGACTTTGTTTAGTCTCTCTCTTGGACATTTTGAAGCATAGTCACAATGCTTATCAATGAACTCCACGCATACTCCTTTCATCCAGAATTAGAAATTCCTGATCATGATATCCAGACATCATGTGTGACATCTCCCATTTATCGACAGAAGCTTCCATGGACCTTATTCCAAACTGCAGAGAAAAATAAATTCTCCCACACAATATTCAATCTTGTTCATTTGGTCTCTTCTAAGACACATGAACATAGTTTAATTACTTCAAAACCTTAACGTGTCAAGCTCACAAGCAGAACTTATTAGGCTAAAGCACCAACACACCATGATGTTAAGATATTTAGTCGGACATCACAACCTCACATGATTCACATGAACACCTTCATGCTCATGAGAGAAAGAAACAAAACAAGAGCACCAGTCTTGTAACATAACCAATAGAATATTGGATTGAGATTAAATAACATCATTTATCATTCTCCCCTGAACATATCAGCACACTGTACAAATCCATCTTGAACCTTATAGCCATAGACAACCTTGTTCTTTGAGAATAAATCCAGTCAAGCCTGGAATGTTCACATTCCTTAAAGAGACATACACATTCTCTTAACCCCTTGGTTAATTAAGATGTCATCCATACATGGAAGTCATCAAACCCCTTCTCCATATGAAAAGAGATACATCCTTAACATGCTTCCTTCTTAAGGTTCAGCCTGATACAATCTTTTTTGGAGATATTTCTCGCAGAACCTATTATCTACTCATAGATAGTCAGAATCCACACAATCTTGACCAGTAGCTCTAAAGAAGAAAATCAAACTCCGCCATCCTCCAAGGATACCCAATAGCAGGAATGATGTCCCAACATCCTTTAGGACATCAACACCAATCACAGGACTTACCATTTGCATAGTAATTCTTACACCTTGTTAAGATATACATGAAGATCTTAATAGGTCACAACTTTAGCTGATTAATCTTCAAGCAAAGATGACAGACCCATCACAGAAGGCAGAATACTACAGAGAAAAATAAACTCTCGCATGCCTCATGAAGCTTCAACCCAGAAGCACAATGTTCAGACATCCTATCTGACATTACAAAGTCAGCACCCATCCTTAAGCATCCAAATAGGAGACTTCCTGTGACAGGTACCAGTATGATTGACAATAAACACCAAGGTATAGATTGAGCATCATACCAAAAACAGACTTCTCTGCGAGGTCTGCTTCTTCTCTGCCCTTCAATCTTCTATTCTCCACTTTGCACATTTCACCCCAAGCCAAAGTACATCAGCACTATCAAGCAATAGGCTTGAGCAGGTAGTTCCTTAGAGCACACTCAACAGACACTTTCCTTCAAAGTAACCAACCAGAATACCTTTCACAAGGTCCTTGATCATGTGGGAATAATAGAACTGCAGCTTCCAGTACTAACACCCTCTTACCCCGGACAGAACTCTAGATTGCCCATTCCAAACAACTTAGATGAGACACCAAGCAATCATCAACTCCCTTGAGCTTTTGCCATTGCATGATTCACAAAGGTTGAAATAGACTTTAGCACCATCCATTCGGATGTTTAGAACAATGTCAGAACATCAATGACTTGATTAGCCAACTGATAAGACCACACATCCCTTAGACTTCCAAACATTATCCCACCATGAAAGTCTTTTCCACCATTACAGAACAAGAGTTCCATGTTCTCATTGACTTGATCATGAAATCGAGTTTGAGTAAACAACCTCCATCCTGTACATATCAATGGAAAAATAACTAGTCCTTTTCAAGATGAACAAATACCATGATGACAGTCTGCTTCAAGCACAATTCTCCAAGGAAATGATTCACATACGATCAGAGTCCCCACTAGACTCAAACCAATAGAAGAGGTAGTCACATCCATCAACAAGATCACTCATATTCAGCTTTGAAAGGCCAGAAAAGTCTTCAAGATGTCAGAGTGAATGTCCCAGACATGTTTCCTTGACATCCATGTGCACGGAAACTAGTTGAGATGTCTTCACAGCCCTTCAGTATAAAGTACGCCACAATATCCTTTTATGGAGTACCCGAAGTCTAGCTCTAGATCAGAAATTAACTGACCTAAAGAAAACTCACTAAAGCAAATGGTGTCTTGATCTTCATCTTCACCAACACGGAACTTTTGGATAGCGGCTTCCTAGAATGCAAACCAAATGTCTCTTCAGGACCATTCTGAAGAAGATTCCCAACACTATTGATAAACACATATTTGTTTATCCTCCAGAACATATGTTGCATTCCTCCATTATCTAAGAAGTTCACTCCTTATATCCACAAGGTTCTGCACATACTCTTTAGAAGTGATGTTTTAACATCTGGTTGAACATCAGGTTCTTTTCCATGAACAAGTCATTGGATCTTGAGTTCTTGCCCTGTCTGAAGTTACACCTTCAGGAGTGACACTTTTGAAATCACTAATCAAGAAGGATAATCAATTAAATACTTGTTAAGGCACAATAGCAATAGCAATTGATTTTAAATCCAATATTGTATTCTTCAGTCACAAAATGTCATAAGACACCCTTCTTACTCAATCAACACCTAGAAAGAAATATTCAAGACATAAATATTCCCTAGAATAATCATCTTATCTGAACACATTCGGCAGTGCTTTATGAGTGGACTTGAGAGAGGACTCAAGTATCTTGGGCTACTAAAACAAGACATAGAGTGTTTACCAAATCCATAGATCATGAATTTAATATACAAGATCTCAACTCAACCTTTTCTATTATTACCCTTCATGGTACCTGGTTGACCCGTCTCCCAAGCAACATAGAACAATCCTTCAGAGGAAGACTATCATAATTACCCTTCATGGTACATGCTTCAACACCATCTTCAACAAGCCAGAACAGATGTTAGAACATTTTATAAGACATCATGCTTAACACAAGCATCATTATTAGCAGCAGCAGACGAATCTTCACAAAGCACTCAATCAACCATCAGTAATTGTCAGGCCAAATTCAGAAAACAATCCTCATAGATTCCAATCTCTTAAGAACAACAGTAATGGATGATCTTATCGCACAATCCCCTTCCTTGTTCAAAAGACCAGAAAGTATCTTCCCTAGAACTCATCTAGAAATAGAACAAGATGCCTGCTCTGATACCAATTGAAATTTTGGCATATAGATCATAGATGTCCCAAGAGATGTCAAGACATTGATCTCTGCATAACTTAAACAAGGAAAAAACATAATAGACCAGAACAACCCGATATCTCAAATTCATAACAATGTAATGACAGATGTTTCAACATCAGTCAAGACATGTACTTCAGAGCATATGAGCAGACTAAATAGAACATAATAGAATGAAAAATAACACAAGATATGATGGCCCAGTTCGGTGCAACTTGTCGTACCTCGAAAATACGATCCTCGCGAAGACGCGGAAAAAACGTCCGAAACAGAGTCGCCACCGAACTTTATTTATTCCAAAGAAGGAAATAGGAAAATATCGATAAAACCTTAAAAGAGATAAGAACATGGTCATCGCAACCAATATTCTAGGTTCGGGAGTCGGTTACGCAGAGGGAAGGTATTAGCACCCTCTACGTCCGTTGTACTCAACGGGAACCTCTTGATTCGATTCGAGAGTAAAGTTAGCTAGCTTGTTAGTTTTCTTCTAAGGTTTCTCCTATAGGGGGGAATGGGGGGTTTTAAGATAGGGTGCTCGCCAAGGATTGGGGCCCTTGTGCCTACGTATCTTCACTTGTAAGAAGTGGAAAAATCAGAGCATTCGTAGTTTGTGGGACTACGGGAAAAAGAGGGGAATGTGCTCGCCAAGATCATCGCAATCTTGTGCCTACGTACTCTCATTGATAAATTAGAAATCAGAGCAGTCGTAGTTCGCTAACTACGGTAAACGGGTTTGGAAACGAACAAGTGTTTAGGTCACATTCTAACTGCTAAACATTGGCTTGTCTGCTCGCTAGGGGAGGCTGAACCATTAGTTTGTTATGCGCGGAAGAAAGGTCTAAACAATGTTCTTGGTAAAAGGTGTATTAGTTGAACGAGAATTTAGGTCGCATTCTAACTTCTAAACATTGGCTTGTCTGCTCGCTATGGGAGGCCGAAACACAAGTTTATTATGCGCGGAAGAATGGGCTAAACAATGTTCTTTGGTAAAAGGTATGGGAACCTAAAGGTGAGAAAGAAGGAAAAGTGGAAAAGTGCTCGCTAGGATCATCGCAATCCTATGCCTACGTATTCTCAACGGATGTGAGAAATCAGAACAGCCGTAGTTCAGCTAACTACGGTAAAAGGTTTGTGTTTGGAATGAACGAGAGTTTAGGTCGCATTCTAACTGCTAAACATTGGCTTGTCTGCTCGCTAGGGGAGGCTGAAGCACGAGTTTGTTATGCGCGGAAGAAGGGACTAAACAATGTTCTTGGTAAAAGATGGGTATGAGTTGAACGAGAGTTTAGGTCGCATTCTAACTGCTAAACATTGGCTTGTCTACTCGCTAGGGGAGGCTGAAGCACTAGTTTGTTATGCGCGGAAGAAGGGACTAAACAATGTTCTTGGTAAAAGATATTTGGATTGGAAATCGCATGAGGGCGAGGAATTTGTGTTTATCGCATTGGATGTTTTGGTTTGGGAAAGAGAATGGATTTGAATAGGTTTAAGGTTTCGATTGCACGGGAGCAAGAAAGAGGAGTTTGGTTAGGTAATTTGATGGAGAATGACGACTATTCGATAAACGAGACGTCGGCCTCGCAATCAATTAATCGGGGAATTATTGGAATTCTAGATTCCGACGACACCTTTTTCATTCGATTAAATTCGAAGTTATGGGTTTGAGAAAGTTTCAATCGCACGGGGGCGAGAAAAGAGAGTTGGGTTGAATAGTTTAAGGGAGAATGACGAATACTCGATAAACGAGACGTCGACCTCGCAATCAAATAATCGGGATATTATTGGAATGCTAGATCCCAACAACACCTTTTTCATTCGAATAATTGTGAAATTGTATTTGAATGGACAATGACGATATTTGTCCAAATAATTAGGGCACGTGTTTTATAGACGAAAGGTCGAGTAATCCACAACCTAAAGCGTACGCCCCAAAAGTGGTTACTCAAGAATTTAAGGAGTGCGATACTCCAAGAACTCAGTTCTTTCGCAGTTTAGTTAAGAAAATAGTTTGGATTCAACGTATGGTTTAGAAGCATACGAGGGTTTATACTCGATCGCACGAAGGTGAGGAACGAGGTTAGACGGGTTGAAAATTTATGAGGAATGACGACTATTCGATAAGCGAGACGTCGGCCTCGTAACTAATTAGTCGGTATATCGTTGGAATGGTAGATCCCGACGACATCTTTTTCATTCCATTAATTACGAAATATGTTTGTTGGACAGTGAAAGTACTTGTCCAAATAATTATGGGAAGTGTTTTAGGAACAAAAGTTCGGATGACATATTATTCAAGGTGTACACCTCGGTTGTAATCATTCTCGAATTCAAGGAATGCACGACTCCAAGAATTCAATTCTTTCGTGATTTAATTAAGAAAATAGTTTGAAAATATTAGCGTATTTGGTCTAGAAACGTACTAGGTTTTAGGCGTGCTAGGTATTCTAGAAATGTAAGATCAAAAGGATCACAACCCAAGGTGTGCACCTTGAGAGCAATCCTTTGGAAATTCAAGGAAGGCGAGATCCAAGAATTCAATTATTTTCAAATTTGATTAAGAAAAATAGTTTAAATTTTCATATATAAAATTAATCAATTGCTTATGAAAAGATTTTGAGAAAAGCTAATTATAATTAATTGTTTTAAAAAAAAGGTTTAATATCTTAGTAAAATATTTAACTTTTAATAAAGTATAACTTTTGAAATGTATTTTATTTTAAAAGAATAAATATTTGGAATTTATTATAAAAATATCTAATTAATAAAAATTATTTTTAAAATATTATTTTAGAAATTTCAGTTAAATTGAATAAAAAAACATTTTGGATACCGAAAGACGGAACAACCACAACTCAAGGGCGTGCGCCTCGAGAGCGGTTGTCCAATAATTCAAGGAGTGCTAGACCCCAAAAATACACTACTTTCAATAATTTAATTAGGAAAATATTTGATATTAAAAACAAATTGAATTAAGATGTTTTAAACTTTAATTAAGACTAAAAAATTGATAAAAAACAATTAATACAAAATTAATAAGATACAAAAGAAATAGTCTTACTATTAGTTATTAATTATTTTAGCCTAAAACAAACAACCTAACAGTTATTATCTAACCAACATTAAATTCACTAAACATAGTAGAATGAATTTTCTAACCAAAAACTAACTCATTGATTCATAACAGTATGTATACATGAAAACACAATGCACAGTAAACAAGTATATAGATTTATGGATTATGTTACTTGCAAACCAACGTGATAGACTTGATATTAGTAGCCATGATATTAATCAAAGTAAAATACAAATTTGACCAATCCAAATATCAAACCTATTTATTCTAAAAAGCCAAACACCAATACATGAAAATCAATGTCTAACAACCAAGTTTAGAATATCAAAGACATACATAAATAAAGCATACTAATTGAGACACAAGAAAACTAACAACCAGGAGTATCAAAAGTCTAAGAAAATATAAGAATAAGTTTTAATCTTACTAGTCAAGACGCAGTTGCAGATGGAAGGGAATCTTGCAGTAGTGACTGTATAATTCTTACAAGTCGCAGTACCGAACAATGCAAGCGATGTTGGGGAGTCGACAGTTTTGACAGGCCGGTGTAGGATTCAAATTTGCGAGGATGATGTTAACAAGGCCAAGGCTCCATTTACAGTATCGGCGGCAGAGACAAAAATTGTGAGATGTTATAAAGGAAAGAGTAGTTTTGATGCGAACTGAGCTTAGTCGTGATAACTATCATTTTTGCAAGAACTATGAAATTGGATAAGATGAGTTAGAATAGGAGTATGTGTGTATGTTATGGAAGAAATGTTTTACAAAGAGATGGAGAGGAAAAACTCGACAGATGGTTGAAGGTAAGTTAAAAAGTAGAGACTCATACGTTGGTGATGGTTCCATGAGTATGGTGTAGTAGAGCTTGTGTGAATGATGGAAAAGTAAGGGTGTTTATGTGATGTAGTAGTGTATTATGTATTTACTGCTTGAACTTTCAGCAGAAACCATGAGATTGAATGGAATCATCAAGCTACGTGGTCCATTATTACTGTTAGATTTGGAGTTAAAATTTTCAAGGAAATGATGTCTAGTTCAAAACTGAGGTAACACCAACATCATAGATATGGATTAGCGGTGCGAGAGAGACAGAAGATGAAAATGAAAGGAATAAGTTTTGATTGTGTGTAGGTCGACAATTTTACATAACGGTTGATGGTGGGAAATCTGGTGTTTGAACTGGAGATAGAAATGGCGGAGGAAGAAGTGGAGAAATTGAAGGCCAAAGGTGGCGGCTGGTTGTTTGGGTTTTGTGAACAGTAGATTAATTAGGGTTTTTTTCTGATGAAGAGGGAATGAGTCCCTTCTTATACTCCTTTTCATCTCCAATCGGGCCGTGAGCAATGGGCCTCCCTCCACTTCCATTTCTTTTCTAAAATCCGACTCTTTTGCTTCTTTCTCTTTTTTTTTTTAATTTTTCTTTTCAATATTTTATTAACAACTATTACTAAATATTAACAAAATATAATTAAAACTAAATTAATATTAACAACTATTATATATAAATATTAACAATAACCATTAAATAAATATTAACAATTAATCAATTAAATAAATATTAAAAATATAAAAACAAGCTAAAATTTATAAAAACAAAAAAAATAATTACTAAAATATTATTAGTAACAAGAAAAATTTTAAGAAATTAAAGATAAAACATAAAAAAATCTTTTAGGCCACGTGTCATGTCTTTATTGGATAAAATGATAAAGTTCTAAAAAATTAACCAATTGCGAGCAGACACGTGTCTAAATAACAAGAAAATAAACAAGCAATGTAAAACAGAAAATGAAATCGAAAAAGGTGAAAATAATAAAAAACGGGTAGGACAAATTTAGGGTATGACACAACTCACCTACATCTGAGGGCCACTAAGCCAAGAATGAATCAACTATCAGTAGTATTAATTTAGAGCTAAACTCCCCTATTTACAACTCCTCACTAAATCCCTACCTAGTATAATTCTATCTAGAAATTACCATCTAGATAAGAGAAACACATCTCAATTTCTAAATCACCTCAGTGATATCTAACAGTCACAACCTTCGGTGACTGTGTCAAACTGTTCAATTTAAAGACACCCCTCCAATACAATATTCAATCAAAACTCTTGACTAACAATAATACTTGAATTTGCTTAAAAGCTTCATCCAAGAACAATATACAATTCATTACCTACAGGTTTCTGAATATGTAAAACTATGTCTACCACAATGTATCAACTGATACAAATGATGACTTACAACACAAGAAAGTACATGACTCTCAAAACCCTAAACCCTTATAATTACTTTACAAGAATTTGTTACAAGGTCTACACTCTTACTATGCCATAGGTTTTGGTCTTCCTTTTATAGCCTTCAGCAGTCCATGGGGTTCGAAGTCCTGTCCAATCTTTCCTTGATCCACATTCTGATTGCACTTTAAATCTTAGAACAGATCTGCAACAAATCTGCTTCACCAAACCAAGATGTCGAGTCCACATTGCAAGGACATTTTGTCTGACATATTATTATTTACAAATTTCTTCTTATTGGAACATCTTGTGCAACATCATGGTTTACCAAAATTTAGTCAAATCTTTGGAACCTATTCAAAATGTAATACCCCGTATTTGATAAAATGCTCTAAATAATATTAGTTGAGATCAATTGGGTTCCTGTGAGCTCTGAGAGTTATCTATTGAGAAATTAGAGCAACCGATGAGCTCAAATTTGACTTATTAATATTATCTGACTTTGAGGTTTTATTTATTGGTACATTAGAGAAATTTTGGATACCCTTAATTTTAGACATTAAACCAAGTTAGTCTTACTAACTTCTCATGTTACTATTTTGTGCCTTTGTTCTAATTTTGTGGGAGAAGTATTAAAGAAAGAAAAAGAAAGGAAAGAAAAGATAGTAAAAGAAGAGAAAGTAAGGAGAAAGAAGAAGAAACCCTAGAAAAAGAGGAAACTTCACCATTCATCCTCAAATCATCTCATCTTCATCATCAACAACTTATTCATTATTATCTAGAGGTGGATTCTAGTTAGATACATTAGTGTAAGAGTATTATAGATAGAAATGTTGGAGATTGGGTAAGATTTCCCCAATTCCATAGAAATATCATGTTTCTTGTTGTGTTATAATGTTGATGTTGAATTGTTGTCTTAATGTTGATTTGTACATGAAATATTGATATCAATGCTTGGAAATAGGTTGGGTGAATGGGGTTTGAAAACCCTTTGGAACTGTCTCTGTTATGCTGAAAATTCTAGAAATTGAAGGGCTCGTCGTAAGACAAACGTGACAGTCTGTCATGCTCGCACTACGAGCTGAAGGTGAGGCGAAGGCGAATATTCACCCAGGGCTTGCACAGCGGCCACTGAGCCTTTTTGGCAATGCTTCTAAATTTTTCTATCTCGCCCAGAGTTCGCACAGCATCTCAAGGCGAAGGGAACTCGCCTGGGCCTCGCACTGTGAACCTGGTAGTGTTTTTCATACTCTGCTTTGATGTTTGCTTGGTTTTTCACATGTAAGTTTATTGTTAATATATCTTATTTACATGGATTAGTATGAGTAATATGCATGTGGATCTGTGGATGATGGATTTATTTAAAATGATGATTATGTAATTAAAAAGGATTAAGAAATAGTGTGGAAAACCTTATTACAATTCAATGGAATGACCTAGTGATGTGACTAGGAAATGATAGATGACTTAGATGATAATGCTTGTGCATTTGATGCCTAGGTGTGCATTAGTAGTTGTCTAGTAGAGAGGTAACACATCATACGGAACATGTGTTGATTTGGTGTTACGTTGAGAATAAGGCGTATATGGCCTTGTGATTGTCGAATACAATCACATTTATG